>RJWM01025991.1:0-28387 GCA_004363535.1 Dasyprocta punctata | reverse complement strand
ACAACTATAATGATATGAAAAACAAATGTTAGTGCTGACCTGGTAATTTGGTTTATTAAGAAACTGCATCCTCTTTAGAATGGTAGTCTGCATATAAGGAACACAAATGGTGGAGTATTTTAACAATGTTTTTTTCAAGTAAATGTGTATTTTTCTAATCAATTTTTCTAAGTTAAAAGGGTTCTTTATTAAAATTTGTTAAATCTAACTAGTGTATTATTAGCATGGGAAATTAGAAAGAGGTAATCAATTTGGGATAATATATAGGAGAAGGAACTAGATGAATAACTCTTAATAGATGAAGAGGAGTTTAACTTGTTTCTACACGTAAATATTGACCTAATAATATGTGGATATCTATTGCTTAATTGATCGAATGAATTTGGGAATTCCTCCTATATAAATGTATTCTGGGAATAAATAAAGATAAAGTTTACTCACCGATTATGCTTTTTTGTTCTTTTCCTTTTTTTCTTTTTCTTCTTCTTCTTTTTTTTTTTTTTTTTTTTTTTTTTTTTTTTTTTTTTTTTTTTTTTTTTTTTTTTGAGGCATGGTCTCACTGTGTAGGTTATGCAGGCCTTAAACTCACTATTTTGCAAGGCTGACCTGGAACTCCTATTGATCCTCCTGACTCAGCCTCCTGAGCACTTGAATGACAGACATGTGCCACCATGCCTTGATATCATCACACTTATTATTAAATAATTTTTTTACTTGATAAAATAAAATAGTACTCTACATTTTACTCAGAAATTTAAATTTTCTATAGGAATTTTTTTTCTTTTAAAAAAGCACAGATTTCATTAAGCTAGTAAGTTTAAAAATACTTCAAGTACTTTGGAATTTCAGAAAATACTTCCAAAAGCACAAATTTTATTAAGCTAGTAAGTCCATAAACATAAAAGTACTTTGGAATTACAGAAAGTACTTTGGAATTTCAAGAAGTACTTTGGAATTTCAGAAAACACTTCTAAACTTCTATACATTTTAACTTACACAAATTTGAAGATTTTCAAACAATGAAACACTTTTTGTTAACAGATTGCATCAATTAAATTTTGAGCAATGTTCCATTATTGTGTCTAATTATAGTTCAGCTACCTCCGAGGACAATCAGAACAGTCAGATAACTTGTATTTTTCAAGGAATTGAAGAAATAGTGTATGAAGTTGAGGAGATTAGATGCAATCTGCTTGCTCTGAAAACTGCTGAACAACAGTTCCAATGAATTTTTCCTAGATTTGGTAGTCACTTTCATTACCCAGTGTTTGTTCCACACCTGACTTTAAACAGTATCTATATTACCCTGATAACATTTAATTCAACCCTTTTTATCCTTCACCACAGTTCCATGAATCTTTCTGCAGGATCTACTATTTTTGAATGTCATTTTGTGTATCTTTAAACATGTAATTCATGTGATCTTGCTGAGTGAAAAGTTCTGTAAGACAAGGGAGACATTTACAACAGAATCCTAATACAATTGTAGAAATATTAAAATTCAGAGCAACTTCAAAATCTAACTATTGATGTTTAAAAGGCTAGTGTGTTATTCTGCTTTCTCCTCCTGTAAATATTTCTGTTAATTGCAGAGGGTTTGAAAAACCCTTGCTTCATTCAGGCAGTTCCCTAGAGCTAACAGTAGTTGCTGGGTTTAGTAATTGTGGCAGAAACCCAACTACACTGCGTGATGAGTGAAGTATCTGCTACAACCGCCACAAAGCAACAAAAATCAGAGAAAATATTTAAAAGCCAGGGGCTTAGAATTAGGTTTCTCACTGAATATGTAAACAACATTTTGTCTCAAATTTATTTATAACAATGAGAAAATATGTTCTCATATTAAAAACTACCCAAAATTATCATCCTTCATTGCACTCTCCTCACTATTCTATGATGAATGCACAGAAGAAGAGATCCCACTAAACATAGAACGTGTTACTGTTAGTTTTATTTATAGAATTAGCAATACGTGGATAGCGTTCCTATGTTACTGAAAATTCACAAATTAGTGCGGTTATAATAACGTGCTATGTGAAATGACTTAGGGAAGGAATATTTAGTGACAATTTTAAACGTGTTTGAAGTAAGTTTAAGGAGGGACAGAAAATTCAGAGATAATTGGGAGATGCGTATTATTTCCTGCCTAAGACACTGAAAATCTCTGAATTTCTCATTGTTTATTTGGTTGGAGAAAATAATACATTTTTCAGTTCAGGCTTTTTTTGATAGCAACTTTGACACAGTGTCGGTATGCTCCAAGATGTCTAAATATGCTATTCTTCTTTAAGTGTTTCACTTTTAAACAGGACATAAGTATCTTGATAGGCTTCCCATTTTTTCACAGAGGAAATTACACAAATATTCTTTGCTTTGTTCTAGCTCTTCTCAATGAGTGAGTATTTGCACACAATTAATTAATTAAATTGAGATTATGAAATTCCACAAAAAGGTATTTGTATCAGCAATTTTTACAATAATAGGTACACACTAAAACTACTGCATTCTTTTTTATGTGTGTATTATGGCTTTGTTTATTCAAAGAGAAAAATGCATAAAAGAAATAAAAATGATGGAAAAAATATAAACAACTTAAAATCACTTATATTGTTGAATATACAAGAATTTAGAAAGATTATAAGAAAAGAAGGTAGAATTTGATACATTAAAATTAGTTTAAAATTATTCAACGCTTCAACACAATAATCAAAAAACCATTGTGAAACCAAAGCACGTAAAATTATTTTGGGCATGTAAAGAAAAGATATGGGAAACAAGTCAAAGTCTTCATAAGACAATCTTCATATGCACAGATCTAGAGTGGCCTCTACATGCCTCTTCAGACTAAATGGATCATTCCATAGCTTTCTTCAGTGCAGTTTTTTTTTTAATTTTCATTCCCCCAACCATAAAGATGGCAATCAGCAACAGCATCCATGAAATCTCACATATTATGCAAAGGTTTTCATGACATAATTCATTTAACAAACTGTTCAGTTCTTCCTATGACCTTAAGAAGCAAATGATGTCAATATCACTATGTAGTATTTGATGAAATTTAAGCACAGAGTTCAGGATTCATAGAACCCAGATTTGCATCTTGGCGATGCACAATTTGAATAGACAGTAACTTTCTCAGACAAGAAGAATTCCTGATACATACTTTAGCATCTATATGTTGTAAACTCGTGAAAGCAAACTCATATTCATAATATAAATTTAGTCAACACTTTATTCACAACAATCATTCAAGTATGAGGACGACTTAGATAAAAATTTATGGGATCTAAAGAAAAATAAAAACCAACAATATGTATATGAGAGTAAAAGTCAATAAAACATGATGAAGGTATTTAAAAAAGGATTCCAAGTCTTAACCTGGTATTTATGTTTACATTTATGCCATATGTTATACTCATTTAGTAAACATTGACTTTGCTATACTAGAGAAGAATAAATAATGAAATCCATGTTCACTATAATACATGTAGGGTTCATATTCATATTCATCCTCAGTTGTTATTATCAGTACAATTTACATATACATAATGATCACATTCATCACAGGGAATTTGTATCTGTTCATGATATATTTTGCTTCCTCTTCTTTCCCATTCCCTCCCCTTCCCTTGAAAAATCTTTCTTGTTTCCATTTTATCTCTCTTTAACATCATTTTTTCTTTTTCCTTTCTTCCTTTACTCCTCCATTCACCCTAGTTTCCCTCTCTTGTTAAACAAATTCTTCCTATTTCACAATAGCTTTTATGCATTTTGGTTCTTATTTACACTTTCACTTTGTCTCACCAAAGAGATGTTTGTCATATTTATTTTACTTAAGAGCATAGCTTCAAGGTTCAAGGATTTAGTTATAAATGTCTCAAGTTTATCCTTCTTTATGGCTAAGTAGTACTCTATTGTATAAAATACAAATTTTTTTATTTATTCATCAATTGGTGGACATTTTTGCTGTTTGCAACATTTTAACTGTTACAAACTGGGCTGCTATAAATATGGATATGACAATATACATATATATATATATATATATATATATATATATATATATATCTGCACTGTGGTATGATGCTTTTAATTACTTTGGGAAGATACTGAGAAGGGGAATAGTTGAGTTAAATGGGATCCCTGGCTCTGGTATTTTGAGGAATCCCCACACTGTGTTCCAGAGTAGTTGCAACAATCCACATTCCCAGCAACAGTGCAGAAGGGTTCCTTTTTTCCCACTACCCTGGCAGCATTTGTTATTGGTTGATTTCTTGATGGCAACCATTTTTTCTGGAATGAGAAAGAATCTCAGCAATGTTTTAATTTTCCTCCTCTCACATGATCAGTGATGTTAAAGATTTTTTCCATACATTTATTTGCAGTTTGTATTTCTTCATCCAAGAAGTGTCCATTCATTTCCTTTGCCCATATTTTGATTGGCTATTTAAATTTGGGGTGTGCGATTTTTTCAATTATTTATATACTTCAATATGTTAGTCTTTTGTCTGAGGAACAGCTTTTTCTCACTCGATGGGTTTTATTTTCACTCCTTTGATGATTTATTTTGCTGGGCAAATGTTTTTTAATAAGATGAAATTCCAGTTGTTGATTCTCTGCAATATTTTTCATGCAGTCAAGGCTTTGTTCATGAAGTCTTTGAATAGTCCTATGTCTTCAAGAGTACTTTAAGCAGTTTATTTCCCTTTTACTATATCTACTGTAACTTTTGGTTCTTATTTACTCTTTGAATATTGGTATTGTTTTCCTGTTGTTGTCATTTTGCTTTTGTTGTTTTTTGATTGTTTGCTTTTTGGTTTTTTTGTTTTTTTCTCTTTAAAATAAAAAGAAACCAGTTCTATCTATTCTCTCTTCTATCAAATTTAGTGTTTCTACTTTAATATTAAGAAGTAAAATGTTATTAGGTTTTTAAACTAATAGGTGTTAACTATTCAGTTAAGTTCCAGAGACAAGTTACTCACACTTCACTCTTTATTGGCATATACAATGCCATGAGGAAAGCTCTGTACACTTATTTGACAGAGCAAGGCCTCTGTTTACACTCAATGCAAACAAATTTTATTTTAATTAACATAAAATATTCATATTAGTTAGGGTACATGGTGTAAGCATATAAGGTATATCAATTAAGTAGGTAGGTATGTAGTAGATATAAACTTTACATGTTATTCAGTCACAGTATAAATATATGATATTAATATATTTAAATAAGTACAGAAATTTTAAATGTATTTGGTTTTCTTAAGCACTAAAGTGATAGCTGGTATTTAGACCTGAGAAAGCATTCTTCAGTGGGTTTTAGAAAAAACATTTTATCTAGTAGAAAATATAGTCACTAATTTCATGGAGCATGTACAATAAGCAAAGACACAAAACAACTTTGTATAATGTTGGAATTGGTAGAGTGACACCAATAAAATCTCATAAATTTGTTGATGCACGTGACTGATAAGTTAGTCCTGATACAAATATGTTAGAGAAATACATGTGTGAGTTAGAACATGTAAACAAGAAGGCTTTTTTGGTACAATTTAAAAGAAATCATAAAAACAGACTTTCTATCTGGTCAGATGAATAAATTCTTTACAGTAAAAAAAAAGAATAAAAATATTTTGGAAAAAAACACACGAATGTTTGCATGGTAATGTGCATGAATCTCGTCAGGAAGATATTCAGAGAAAAAAGAAAGGACTAGAAGATTGTCTCTATTTTGATACAATGTACATAAAGTTTAAAACAACTAATATCATATTACAGATAGATATTAAGAATCTGTACCATAAATGGCAGAAGAAGACAAGTTTTTTTTTTAAAGTGATAAGATTGACCATTTGGAAATGAGGTTTGAGGAAGAGAATAATGGAACCCAAAATAAATACCCATTATTGTTGATAAAATATTGTACTTGTTGCATTTTTAATAAGTTATAGATGTGCTTTTAATGCAACATTACTTTTCTGAAATGTAAAAACTTTCTAAAATTTCTAAAGATCTTAGAAAATGTAAAAATTGCATTTTCTTAAATGTAATTCACAAATTATATGCATACATTTTAAGTACATTGAGTTGAAAAAATATTCAAGGGAATTCATTTCCAGGATGCAGTACAGATGAAAAATCTACATCAACCCAGTGCTAGTCCAGTGGACTTTAACTTTCAGACATCAAGAGACACCATAGGTTTTTCGCGAGTGTCAGTGGAACACAGCGTATCATACACAAATTGACACAAGTTGGTTTGCATCTCTGTGGATGCCAGATAGTAGCTTCAGAGACACTTCTGCTGTTGCTCTAGCTGTTCTTTACTTGAGCTCATAGTCATAGTGATCAGGAGGTGGAACTCTTGCACTTGATGCCCTCCTGCACCTGAGTGGGGACTCTTGGTGGCCTGCTGGTTCCTCAGGCACTCAGAATTCATTATTCTAATTTCCATCCTAAAGAGCAGAATCTGAATTTAGAAACATTAAGCAATGCTTTCCTGGCCTGTAATTCCTATATTTCCATGCATGCTTACCTACTACATAAGTGTGATAGATCCAGTTGGGAAGCAGTAGGCAGACTGAGTCTCGGCAGTGAATAGTAAGTTTAATTTCAAAAATGAATAAAGAAATGAGGAGAAAAGAATTGAGAGAAGATTTTCAGTTTATTAGAATGATTGGTGACTGAATGAATCATTTTTTATAGAAAACTGAAGCTAATGTGGGAACTGAAAATAAATCCAAAGTTAACAGATAAATATCACTAATTCAATACATCTTCTTCAATTTAGCCTTATGATTTGCATTTTCCTCTTTTCAATGATTTTGTGCAGAGGTGAAGTAACCCAATTTGGCCAAATCTTGATTTCCCCATTCTCCACAGAAGGTTCAGTTTCTAAAAACTGGAATGATTGATTATGGTGCTTTCAAGATATATAATGAAGACTCAAAAGAGCTATATGCTTTTTGATATTTCTGTACCTGTAAAATAAGTAAATTTCCTTCACAGAAAAATGAACTAACTTCTTGATGGTCACTGTTTAGGTACTGCCGTAGCAAGGACACTTTCTTTCATTGTTAATACAAATTTTTCCCAGTGTTTCTAGTGGCAAATGTACCCAGGAACTAAAACACAGCTACAGCTGGATCTAGCTCTGCTTCATTTATCATTGTCATTCCATGAATTAGAAGCCAGCAGACCATTTCCCGCACTTTACTTCAGTTCCTTTTTGGAATGAGGTAAGGTTCATAATGCTCAGATATGATAGTTTTTCTTCTAGCCTATTATTTAGAGAGCAATCAATTTTGCTCTGTGTCATTTCACAAAATTCTAAGCTTTCAAAGAGGAAGCAAAATTCTCACTGGTGTCTATGTACGCATGCATGTGATGGGACATATGGTAATGACCTTTGCTGAACACTTTAGTAAACCACAGGGCTATGGTATTTTTGTGGAATAGATCTTAACTTTTCTCAAGTTTTGAAATATCTTAACTTTAACCTTGTCAAACAATCTAGATAAGGCTCTCATTGAGGATGAAAACATTCATAGTCTCTACATTCCAAAGTGGTTTTTGTATTTAAGTAGAAATACATGAAATGATCAGATGTTTTACTGAGCCACAAACAGGGAAATTGGCCACGATATCATAGAAAGGAAGTATTTACCTGATATGGAATACAGTGTATCAATTTATTCTCTTTCAAGATTCATAAGCATTAGATTTTGGATTGACCATTATAGTTTAATTAAAACTTTGTGCTATCTAATATGTCATTACCCTTTGTAGATTGTTTCACTAAAAGTAGCAATCAATATCTGGTAAAAGGCGGCACTGAAAAGTGGGGATAATTTTTTTAGTTACCCCCACCCAAAATTTTCTAATTAATCATGCACTTGTGTTGAAATAGAAAATGAAGTTTCTTAGCCAGCAAATATTTTTCAGTTGTGTAACCTATCACAAGTAGAGAATTGCAACCATACAATTTATAAAAACATAATGTCTTTGTTACTTTTGTTTCTTTGCTGGGACAAAATACCCAACACCCAAAATTAATGAAGGAAAGATTTATTTAGCTCACAATTTCTGGAGGTTTCATTCTATAATCAATTGGCTCCAAAGCAGGGTGGCATGGCACAGGGGCAACACTTCGAGGAGGCAGAAGACAGCAAAAGCAACAAGAGCAAAAATGGGGAGCAAGTCTCTTTTCCTCCCTTACATTGTAAGCAGGTTATTCACCCACACCATCTCCATGCCCTCCGCTTGCACAGGTTCAGAATGCTTACAAAGTGAGTTGCCTGGGCCCCTGTTGAGTCACTTAGGTAAGCTTCTAAACTTCTCAGTTCTCAAGTTGATGCAGTGTATCAACCATTACACATAATATCTTAACATTTGCAGACATTTCTGATAAACACTATGGAACTGAAACCACTGTAAAAATTGTTTTCCGTAGAATGAAAATCATGATTTGAAATTCTTTAAAATTTTTATATATAAAACCTAAAATAATGATGTAAAATTATGAATGGATATTTCCTAGAGTGTGCACCACTTGACATGTATCTTTTTTGCCAATAGGAACAAGCTAAAATTAATATGGAAAATTGTGCCAAGCACCTAAATTCTAACATCACAATACTTTTATCCATCTGTCTATTCTATCTATCATCTATGGTCAGAAATACAAATTTTTAGATTTTAAATTTGAAAAGTACTTCATTGTAACTGTAGAATATTGAAAATGATACAATGGATTTCTAAGAACTTTATACACTAGAATGTGCAGAATTTTCCCAACTGAGGATCAAACTCAAAACCTCATATTTGCCAGGTAGGTGCCGTGATGTTGAGCTATATGCCTTTACCAATATCTTTGCAGATTTATTTCCAAACACAGTTAAACAAGTTTATTCATAAAGTTGCTTTTCAATTCAGTATAGTATTTTATGTAATTCACTGCATTTGGCATATCTGATATTTGATATACAATTAAAAAAACTTTTATATGTTTATCGGATTTGTATTCTTAACAACTTTCATTTAAATTTATGGTATGCTCTCTGATCTAAAATATATATCTAGAATAAATGCCCTATTTTCTAAAAGAATAAGTTTGGAAAAATGGTGATATTAAAGGATACATAGTAAATCAATTTATTTGAACAGTTTCTCTTCTGTCAATCATATAGAAGTCATATATCATTATACAAAGGGAAATATTTGAGCCAACATTACTGATATCAACCTATGATTAACTCTGTAGCCTTTGTAGACTTCTGAAAGGAAGGCAGATTGTACTCCTCTATCAAAATTTTTTGGAAAAAAAAACTAGTCCTAGGAAGATTTACTAAAAAACTCAACAAACTGAAAATTGTTGAATAAAAGAGTGTTGATTTATTCACTGTTATAACTAATAGTAAAGCAATTGTGGGACTGACTTCCTATATGAATTATTTTGTGGAATTCTGTTTATTTAAAAGAAAGGATATATTTTGTAAAGCCATTATACTGGAAAAATGTTTAACCAAAGATCCAAATAATTTAAGCATTAGAAGCTAAAGCATTATAATATTTTGACTCCAAATTACAAATGTGTTAACATGTTTGTAATAAAATATATTCATATGCAAACTTTCAGAAACATTTATCTAAGAGGTGTTTTAGGGATATTTATATTCTGTTATTTTAAATCTGAGTAAAAGGACACACAAATTAAAAAAAATTCCAAATCTATGTAGGTAAATTATTGTAGATTAAAGAGAATAATCCACTATTCTCTCTCTGTCTCCCTCTCTTGCAACATATGGCTATCTCCTTCTGTTTCTTTTCCATTTTTTTTTTTTTTGTGGTTCTGGACACTGAGTTCAAAGTCTTGTACGTGGCAGCCAAGGACAGTACCACTAAGTTACATCCTCGCTTTATTTATTTATTTATTTATTTATATTCCCATACAGCTTCTAGCTTGGTTTCCCAGCTTGGCCTCAAACTTATGATCCTTCTGCCTCCTCTCCCCAACTATGTAGGATTACAGGCAACCAGCAGTTATATCTCAAAATAAAATCTTTAAATTCATAAAAGAAAAAAAGATCAAGAGAATACAAAGGAATAAAATAGCTCATCTACCTGATGTATCTGTAAAGTTGTAGTCAGAGATGAGATCATTTATATTGGCCCCGGGTGTTGATAACATTTAGTGTAAAAAGTTCCTGCATTTTATTCTCAGGAAAATTGCTATTTTGATAAAGGAAGACAAGACATTCACAAAGAAAGAAAGTTTCAAGTACATTTTGAATGTTTAATAATAACTCATTTATCTAACATAATTCAAATCACAAGTGGAACAAGAGAGGTGGGAGAAGGGAAGGAAGGGAAGTAGAAAAAAGACAATAGACACAAAAAAATGGAAACAAAGATTTTGTAAATGGGGAGGTGAAGAAGGGTTGAAGGGAGGAGAGGGAAATAGCAGGCAAAAAGGAATCAAGATATATTATGTAAACCAGATGTGGTGGCATATGCCTGCCTTTCCAGCATTTAAGAGGCTGAGGCAGGAGGATCTTTGTGAGTTCAAGACCAGCCTGGGCTACAGAGTGAGCTCAAGACCAGCCTGAAGTGCAGAGTGAGACAAAAAGACAAAAAACAAACAAGCAAACAAACAAACAATGACAACAAATAAACAAGATATAATATGTACAGGTACAAATTCCCTATGATGAATGTGATAAATCCGAAGGACAAATATGTATTAATACAGAATACAAGGCTTAAAAATTCATAAAAATGAAACATTAATTAGAAAAGCAGAATTATCCTTGCATTTTTGTTACTATTCTTGGACTTGTGGCAAAATATAAAATTAAATTGCACTATATTTTTCATAGTCATCTGTCATTAAGTATGATATAATCTCTGTTCTAAAGTTACTAATTTCTCTTTTGTAGTCCTATACTTAAAGCTAATGTGTGTTGATATGCATGCATAAATATGTGTATGTATACAGTTCATATACGCAAACTCTAAAATTCAATTAAATAAACAATTAGAGAGCATCTTTAGTTACTCTTTTAGCTTCTGAGCTTTGATGTATTTATCTTTTTATATATAAATACAAAAGAGTTTCTATACCCTTCAAATTTTATTGTGATTTAATATTTCTGTTGAACTTTGTGATTGCTGACAAGATTGTATCACCATAGCATAGAGAACATGCAGCAAAAACTAGATTGCAAAGGTTCTTGACCCTGTAATTACAAAATAAATTTCAGTGGCATCTAGCACTACATAACAAAAATGTGAAAACAATGTTATATTTTACTCAGTAATTTCACTTTAGAAATTTTACCAGACTATTTCTAAATGAGGAAAATAACATTAGCAGCTCAAAACAGCATCAGAGTATTGTTGTACAATAGGTAATATGGGAAAAATACAAATAGATAATTTGAATTAAAATAAAAAATACGATAGTCCTCCTTTCAACAAATATTATTCAAGATACCATACAAATTTTTGCTCAGTTGAAGATTTTTAAATGAGAATAATTTGAAAAAAAGCCTGGAGAACAAGTGTAAAACAGGACTGTCCCAGGTAAGATAAAGTGTTAGGTCACCTCAGTATTATACACTTTTGGAAATGATGATAAGGTAACTTTTTGACTTGCGGAACTATTTGTGTCATATATTAGCTTTAAAAATACTATAGCAAGCATGATAACACACACATATATATATTACAATATAAGTGATGTATCACAAATATCAATATTTACTTGATATAGTAATTAAGGATATGGATTTTGCACATTTTCCTGAAAGAATATGCATTGGTTTTATAAAAAATACACATCATAACCACTATTAATTAATTTCAATTATGAAAATGAATTCCCAAGTAAGGAATTAGTATGAATTCTTTAAAATTCACAAGGCTATGGTTACTACCTAAACCACAGAGGTAAGAAAAAAGAAATGTAGAATAAATATATCTACTCTGTCTGTTTCCCTTGTTTTTTAATTTAAAAATATTCCAAATATTTAAGAGTTTCCAGTACTACAGCACTAACTTTAAGACACATTCTAGAAAAGTTAAAAGAAAAAGCTTAGAGCTGTTCAATAAGTGACATACAAAATAGATGAAATGGATTATAATTTTATTTCAAGGTATTAACAACTTCTAGAGTTTGTCTGGAAAATATAGTACTTCTTAGTACAATTTGGAAGTATAGTTTTATGATTTTAATACATTGATCTCATGAGTGTTATTCTCTTAATCATAATTCTCTGATAAGCAATATTATTACTGATGAGTTACTTTTGATGAAAACTTACACTTTTTTAGACCACAGTCCATGTAAGTGAACAAGGAGAGTTATTTATATTATAAAAAATTTCATCTGTCTGAAAGCAACCCATAGGTAAGAACAAAGACAAATCAAGTACCTTGAAATGAGGGAAGAAAAGTTCCATCTAATTTTGAAAGTGTGTAATTCCATCTCTTCAGTTGTTCAAAAAATTTTCACTTCCATTACATTAGAACAAACAATGACTTTTTCATAGCAATACAAAATGCTCTAATGGTTATGTAGTAGCTGATACTGCTATTCAGCTATTAACATCTGTTAGGTCTATTAACATGATATCTTATTTGTTATTTAAAATAAATTTGAAGAAAAAAGATTGTATTTCTAAAGCAACAAAGATTTTACAGTTAGTTATATTCCTAATTATTTAAAGTAGTAATAAACTAGAATCTAAGTCCACTTTGCTTCCAAATGAATTTTTTTTTTTGTTTTGTTTTGTTTTGTTTTGGTGCCACCAGGGATCAAAGTCACAACCTCACACCTGGCAGGTAGGCACTTAAACCACTGATTCAAACTCCCAGCCCTAGTTTTTTGAGACAGGGTATCATTACATAGTTTAGGCCAGCCTTGAGCTCACTTTATAGCCCAAGCCGGCCTGGAACTCACAATGCTCAGCCTACCTCCGCCTTACTAGTGCTGGGATTAAAGGCATGCGCCACCATGCCCGGCCAAACCAACTTTAGAAACATCTCCCTTTTACAGTTAATAAGGATGTGAGGAGAAATTATCATGAATACTCTTGAAAAATAAACAGAAATGTCTACTAGTTATTGAATATCTGCTATTTTTAGGTATTGAAGTAATGATTTTTATATTGTTTAATCATTTTTGCAGTCTTATATGGCAAGTATTATCATTCACTTTTAAAGATGAATATGGTAAAATAAAGATGAATCAACTTTCTAAGATAAACTTCTAATGAGAATCTTCAGGCAAATCTAAATTCAAACTTCACAAGTTTTTCACTTCAGTATATTCATAGACATTTTCTTGTTATTATTTTCAACACAATTTGAGGCTCCCATTCTCATCTATTTAACTCTTTTTCATATAGTTTAGAAAAACATTTCTTAAAAAAATGTATAACATGCTTCTGTTAGCTATAAAATTTACATATTCATAGGCGTTGTTGAATAATTAGTTCATTTAAAATAATTCTTGAAAATAAAGTGAAAGAGGAACAAATCATTTCAACATAACAGTGGTCAGTGCAGTTATAACCTCGGTTTTATTATAAAGCATATTGTGTATATTACATAATTTACTGCTAATCTTGCCACGTGAATTAAGCCTAATTCACTCCAAAAGTGTCATTATGTTGCTTGATTAAAGGAAAATAACTAATAAACTTGCTATAGACCTCATCAACCAAGCTCTTTTATGTAATACAATAACACAGAATACGCTATCAAAAGTATATGCAGCTGATTGTTCAAATTTTCTTTCCTTTTTTCCCTCTAGCCTGAAAACGATGATACTTGCTTCTTAGTAATGAATTCACATGCTTTTCTTGAATTTCTTTTCCTCTGCAACAGTCCAATGAGTCTTTATCTATCGCTCCAGACAGCCATCTTCTCAAATCACCTAGAGATGTGAATGATAACCCTATCACCTACTAGACAGAAACATCAAAATTCTGGCCACCATTCACCAAGATAGCTTTTTCTTATCTGAAGCTATCCATCTATAATATGTAAGGACAGAGGCTGCTTTTAGTAATGCAGCTGGTTATAGCAACTAAGAATAGCACAAGTTTCCTTCCAGATGATGTAGAGTAACTCACCTTCATCAAAATGAGCTGGACCCGGAAGCTTGACTCCTGAAGGACAACTAGAAAAGTCTATATTAAGTATAAATTGCAGAGAGACTGAATCAAATAAGTAAAACGTATTTTGTACACGATCTGTAAAAAGTTATACTCTGACATCCAAAAATAATTTAACCAGGGTAATAATTACAGTGTTTCATAGTGCAAGTGATGTGGCACTTTTCATTTTATGGTCAAAAGCAATAATCATAATTGTGTAAGATTGCTAAATGAATCAATTATATTTAAGTGAAACTTCAATTTTAATTGTACAAAATCATGAAATATATACTAACGCTATTTGTCAGGTAACATATATTTTCAAATTGTATCTTTCTTCCCAACATTTACTTTTTTTCGCAGTATTATATAAACAGTTATGAGATCCTCCATGATATAAATTAATCCTAAATAAGCCATTATGGTGCAAAATTTACTATGACAATTAAGACAAAGAGATCATTTTCTAAATGCTCCCACATATATTTTAATATAAAATTATTACTCTCACTATCTATGCTGATTAATATATTCTGTTTTAATGAAGACAACTTTGGATTTGCCTTATCAGTAATGTGATTTATTACTTTTAACTAAAGCACGTTCTTTTTTTTAAATTAGAGCTGTTTTCACAATTCTACATTTTATCTTTCCCCTGACTCATTCACTTCCTTGAGAATTCCTTCTACCTTTTAGAAAGCAGGTCTCATCAGATCTGATGAAAGCCTGAGGTTAGCAACATCATTTTGCTTGAGGTAAATTTAAAATTTGAGTCCCTAGCAATAAAAAATAAATACACCACTCTTTTTCCTGGATCTTTAAATCTTAATGATTTGTGCTCCAGAAATGGATTTAAGCCTCACTCTCCTACCTCCATTTTAGAGTTCACTTTAAGTGGTTTAGTTATTTGCAGTCAAAGGATACTGAACAACTCTAGATCCATTATGTCCTTCTACCTTTTAAGGATAAGGTGTAGGGTTTGCATAATTTACACAGACTTCAGGTAACAAAGGTATTAAATGGACTTTATTAAGTAGGTGTGTGGGCAATTGAAGGTGCACCAGAATGACATTTCCTAATTGCCTGTAGTACCTTTTAATAAACTGCGCACCGTTATGTCAATCAACAGGATAAAGGCCAAGCATAGAGAAATGTTTGGATTAATTATTAATATCAATTGGCTATTAAAGCTGGTTGGTTTCTTGCTGTGTGGCAAAGAACATCAGTGAAAGTGCTAGGTAAGAGGCAATTTGTTTGCATGCAGATGACTCTGGGTTGTAATAAATCTTAACAAGTTCTAACTCACACTTGACCTTCTAAAACTTCCTTTTGTGGTACCAGTCAGTGGGCTTATTAGGATGACTCTATAGCTGTGGATCGCTGTGAAGGGTCTGAGCCCTATGCAGATGAAATATGTGGAAGTAAAGTACTGACTGCCGCTTCTACTCCTTACCACCAGCCAGAACCCTCTAGTGTTGCAGGCTATTGACATCTGCACTATTATGTTAAGCATCATACTTGTCAAAAGATAATTTTGTGGTTGCTCTTTCCTGAGAAGATTCAAAACAACACTATCATTAACTTTTCTCTTTTCAAATATCTGCTTTACTACATAACCATTCAAACTAAATGAACAAAAAACATTTTACTGTGCAAAACAAAAAGAGAAAAACCTACACAAATCTATGGTTTTATATTTGCATCACTATTTTACCTATGATACTTGCAAATTTAAACAAAACTTAAGAATGAGTTAAGAAATAAATAGTATTAATAAGTCAATGCTATACACGTACTAGATGTAGATTTTTAGTACAAGTTTCATTTTAACACTTACTTCTTTTATGTCTCAGTGTGTGTTGCTAGTTTCAATTTCCTCCTTCCAGTTTCCTGTCTGCAAAATAACAATGCTCATCCATTTCAGCTGAAACCAGTATGTATATCATAAGTGTTATAAACTCTTTCCATAGAAGGGAAAAAAATCAGAAGATCTTAGTTAAATGAAGCAATTTTTACTACAACACTAAAAAAGTGTTTATCACTAGCACATAGATACATCAAGAAATTACTAACATTTGACACTTGCATTTTGATTAGATAAGCGAGTGAGTTCATTATCAATCAGTATTGGTATTAGATTACTATCATTATAACAAAAATCAATTTATAAAGAGGAAAGATTGCTTTAGGTCCACAGTTTTGGAGTCTCCAGTCTATAATCACTGTTTCTTTGGGGCCTGTGGCTTGGCAACACAGCAGGATGGGAATGTGTGGGAGCGGAATACTGTGCCACTTCGGGTGAGTCAGTGAAAAGGAGAGGATGGGAATGGGATCACATTATCCTCTTCAAGAACACAGCCCTAGCAATTAAGAACTACCATTAGCCATCATCTCTTAAAGATTCTCCTATATCCCCGTACGAACACCAAAATAGGCACAGGGCCCAAGCATTTAACACATGAAACTTTCGGAGAGATTTAAGATCACATATATGTACTAGCTAAGATAATTACACAACTAATTTCTATTAGTTTATTGAAAAGAATTGTGCTTACATTGTTTGATCAATTTTTCATACCTCTATCCTGTAATCTGAGAGATTGTTTTGAAGATAAAAATATGTAAGATATTAAACATTGTAACCCCTTGTTTTGAAAATTGTTTTGAAATTTTGTATCATTGCTTTTTCTCTTTGAAAAAATCAAAACAAAAACAACAAAAAAGAAAGATAAAAAACAAAAAAGATCCAAACTCAAAACCGTGTATATA
Organism: Dasyprocta punctata; assembly: GCA_004363535.1. Classification (NCBI taxonomy): domain Eukaryota; kingdom Metazoa; phylum Chordata; class Mammalia; order Rodentia; family Dasyproctidae; genus Dasyprocta; species Dasyprocta punctata. The sequence continues at coordinate 11,456 of RJWM01025991.1, read as the reverse complement.
GCTCGTTGGCAGAGTGATTGCCCTGGGTTCAAACCGAAGTACTGTAAATTAAAAATAATAATAATACTAAAAGAGTCAAACTATTGTTCAGCCAGTGAGGTACAGTGTATAAATTGACTTTCAGATACATGCTTATATTATTTATAATATTTATTTCATTATACATATGTCATTGAAAGTCATACCTAAGGATAGCCTGCTTCTTTTTCACTATTTATTGCCCTCTTCTTTTGTAGGAAAATTTCTATTGAATATGTCTATTAATGTAAGATATTTAGCAGGCAGCCATTAAGTCATTGAAATATTTTTCTTTCGGGTTCTTATAGAACTTGAGAAATGTTTTCAAATACATATGCTCCATGAGAAAATCGTTTCTTATATTCTGGGTTTTATCCCCTTTATACAAACAGAAGAACATTATCTCTGTAGCAGAGGTCTGGAAGCCAGCATTTATCTTCGATCTAATGGTCTCATCTGAATCCTTATCTCAGGAATATTAGCTGACAGGGAGCCCATCCTATGATTCACACTGTCTAATGCCAAATTGAAAAGTAGTAAGTTATAATCCATATTTTAGTTGTGGGTGATACTAGCTGTTCTGATTGCAACACTGAATATCAGGCTTTATTTACACTTCTAGAATACTTCCTAATGACTTTGTTATAAGGTCAAGGTTGGAGAAAGTTTATAAAATTGCATTCAACCTGACTTGAAAGAAACAGTTCATTTTTGAATTTATTTTTGTGTTGTCATGTGTCTATAGTTACTATGGGAAATTTGACTTTTAATCTGGATTTATATAAAATACTCCTCACAGATATTTGACTTGACTTGTTTTATCTCATTTGAATATAAGAATTTCTTTTATTTCTTGTTAGTGCCACAAAGCTTAAAAACAGAAGCAAAACATACAGTTTCCTAGAAGTTAAAATGTACATAATTGGAAATGTACATAATTGGAAACTGCTTGCATTGTCCTATAAGGAGAACTATTTTCATGCAATTTGTTGTCAATTTCTGAATTTAGGGAAGCTGCTTATTTAACTGGGCATAATGTTCCCTTCTTTCCAATTTTAAATTGATAACCAATTCAATTTTTTCTTTTTTATGAAGACTTTTTTTCTTTAGGTTTTTGGTTTTTTCTTTTTAATTCCTACAAGAAAATGAACTATACTAAGTACTAAGTTCACCTGAAGCCTGTATTGGCATTTATAACCTTTGACACTAGACACTCATTAAAACTGACTAAATTTTTCTAAATTCTAATTGTAATAACAACTGAGCTTTTCTCAAAAGGATGCAATGTTGAAGCAAAATGACATTTTACAGAAAGACCTATGAAATTCTCAGAAGATTTAGTCAAACTTCTATGGAATATTTCAATAAGACGAAGCAGCAGAATTTTAAAAAATTAATTATAAATGTGTATGAGTATGTGTATGGACAATAATTTCTATCTGTATATTTTTTATAAAATTTATTATTTAAAGAAATATTTTAAACTACATTTTCATTTTATTTTATGTCTAGGAAGAACAACTTTCTTACAAATTCCTTGGAAACCCAATTATATTTACAAAAGAAAATCAGTTCATTATGGGCTAGAAAAGGATACAGGGACTATACTTCCAATATCCTACAGAATGTAACAAGACAAACAATTGAAATCTGAACCTTTGGTGATTTTATGTATAAATGTGGAACACCGAACCACAGAGTTTATTAAAGTTGGAAGTGATATCTCAGGATTAACTTCATTATCTAATGATACATAAATCTAAAAACAATAGCTTCATGATATTAGAAAATATTTACAGAAAAAATCATGTATTCCCGCACAGTATTTTCTATGAAAGAAACACTGCATTGTTAAATGTATGAAAAGAAAAGCGATTTTCTGATTTGTCCAATAGCATAATTATTTTCTCTTCCATCGACAGATAATTATTACTTACGTTGCAAGCATTTCCAAACTAAATGAATTATAGGCTAACACTCTGAATTTGTCATATTTATACAGAAGGCTTGAAGTCATTACACTTATGCATAAATTCTCATTTGTATTTTTACACTTTTTTTTTTGAATTGGGAATTGAACTCACGACCCCACACTTGTCAGGCAGGTGCTGTGCTGCTGAGCTACAACCCCGGCCTAGTTTTACACATTTTAGATTATCACATTAAAATTTTATGATAGTACATATATGTTTTCTTTTCATTCAAATTTTAAAATGGCCATAACATTCCTGAGGTGTGTTCAAGGAAGAACAGGTTAAATGCATTGTTAAAGGAAGCAACATCAGTTGAGAAAGCACCTTTCATTCTTTTATTCTATTAATCATACATTTTGACTATTGAGAAGAAGCGACAACAGAGATTGCCATTTCAAAACACTCTATCTTGTTCTTCAAAAGTACACAGGTGTGAAGTGCTTTGTCTTCGATGACTTTGAAATCAGTTATCAAAAATCATTCTAGACTCAATAATCCCAAGTATTTTCTTTTTCATATTGGATTTATTGATGTTTGTTCATTTATTCTGTAGGCTGGATCTTGCAATGGAGTTTATATTGGCCTGAAATTACCCCAAAGATCTTTATATCTAGTGACCTGGGACGTAGAAGAGGAACTCAGAGAGTCTTAGAAGTTTGGAAAATTTACCTAAGTGCAGATCAAATATCAAGGAAAGCAGAGACTGTGGGCTTCCACTTTGCATTCCCACATAGTGGGAGGTGCTTGGCTCCTCTGACCTCCAGCTCCTTACCTTTCCCCTCTAACTAGCATAAAAAAAAAAAAAAGTTGAAAGGTTTGAGTTTCCTGACAGATGAAATCCTGAGTGGGAGAGAAAGAAAAAGAAGAAAGAAAAGAAAAACACTGGGCTCTTTTTTGGTCTGAGTCTATAGATTTTACAAAGTCTCATGACTTCACAGAAAACTGCTTCAGAGTCCCAAGAGACTGGGGAGTAAAAGTGGGAAGAAAAAACACTAAATAAATAAAAAGTTATTTGGCTGGACTTACCAGACCAAAATTGGTATCTCCACAGACTCCATGTCTTTTTAAAGTCCCTTTTTGTTGCCAAGATAAACGTCACTATGCTGGTTCTCAGGGTCCCCAAACTGAGATAAGAAATTTAATGCTTCCTTTAAAAATAAGTTTGCATATTCGCTGACTCCTATCTCAGAAAATATCTTTTCAGTACATGTCAGTAAAAAAAATAAGGGTTTATTACATATATATACAGAACACACTGAAAAGCAAAGTGCAGGTGCTGAGAGAAATGAAGCACTTGGAACTCACCATGGAGCCAAGGCTGCCCTCAGACTATTGGCAGTCCTGCTGCCCCGGCTCCCTGAGTGTTGAAATTACAAGTGTGTGCTGCTGCATCCAGCTAAGTACAAGTATTGTGGAACAATATAGAACATGAATAATCAGCCAAATCAATTATTTCTTGTTGCATTGATTTGTTACAATTATTTCAAGGTTGGAAACAGTATTGCATAGAACATAAAATTAATGAATGAAGTGCTATGTTAGTCAAATAATGATTTTTAAAAATTAGTTCTTAAGAATTGTACATAGTTGTGAAGTACGATGTGATGTTTTAGTGTGTTTATTGTGTAATGATTGGTATATTGTATAATGAGGCACAATGTAATGTTTCAATATATTTGTATGTTGTATATATTGTGTAATGACAAAATTAGCATATCCATCATCTCAGACATTAATCACTTCTTTGTGGTGACAATATATACATACTTGTTTTTGGTGGTACCGGGGATCAAACTCATGACTTCATGCTTGTGAGGTGGGCGCTTACGAAACCGAGTTAAATCTCAAACCCCTCTCCTGGTCTTTTTAAATATGCAGTAGATTGCTGTCAAACACAAGCACCTGAATGTGAAGCAACACTGCAACCTAGTCCTCCCATTTTAAGAAAATTCTGTATTCATGGACCATCCTCTTCCCATACACACCTTTCTGCTACTTTCTTGGGCCTCTGGTAACCACTGTTTCTATTATTTTAAAAGAACAACTTTTTCATATTCTACATAGCAGTGAGATTGGTATTTCTATGCCTTTGCAATTCACTTGACACAGTATCTTTTAGGTTCGCATATATTGTAATAAATCACAGAATATCATATTTTTACGACTGAATCACATATACAATGGCTTACATATAATATTTTCTTCATCCATTCATCCATTTAAAAAACATTTGGGTTCATTCCATATTTTAATTATTGTGAATAACAGTGTGGTCAAAATGAGAGTACTATCATCTTTTGACATATACATGGATGTTGTTTCCTCAAAGAATGATTTTACCTAGAAAGAATGGCCTACAAAGAAGATAAGCACGGTTTACAATTTGTATCTCTAATACTGAAGAAAAACCACTACCTATGATTTGAGATTAGGTGGAAAATTTATACCCCATGGACTAGTTACAAGGGACAAAAACAGGTCACTGCCATTAACCAGTTAGCTCTTCAGTTTGGGCAATCAGCTGGGTAAGATCTATGTCATTTTGTTGTATCACTGCTTAATTATCATTCTCCTAGCATTGCTACTTGGTTCATCTGCCCATTACTGAGGAAGCACAAATATTGCTGAGGAAAAAGACTGATTACAATGTCCTTCTTATCATTGAAAAACATGTCAGTAGGTGTTGGAGTGGTGACATTTACGGGGATACATATTCACAAACACTCTGTGCACTCCTAAAAGTCATTCACATGCCTTTTTTTAGCACTCCAGGTCTCAGTCTTCTAGTCTTTCTTCTTCCAAATCTGTGACAGTTAGTGATTCCCAATTACTGTTTAAAAAACAGTATAGATCTGATGTTAGTCAATCATGATTATCAAGTAAGGGAAGCTATGACATATTGATCAAAATTTTGCTTTCTCAAGAAATTTCTTCTCCTTTTCCTGTAGAGCCATATCTGACTATGAAAATTGAACAACTTCTGGATGGTCCTAATGTGTTGCACAAATCTATTTTTTTTTCCATATTCAGTCTTTCTTTCAGTCATCTTTTCACAGGAAATTCAAATGGTTTTATGCCTGGTAATCCATGATGATTGAGTAAAATAGTCTAATTACCCCCACATGGAGGAATATCTAGGACTCAGATTTGTTCCATTGTAGACCTTTATTGAGTTTCTGAATATTGTATACACAGAAGGTCCACATTAAATATATTTTTTGTTATTCCGACTCAGAAATGACCACACTGAGCTGCAGAGAAGGAAAGGTTACCATGACTGTTTCACTCACCTGGGCATGATCCATGCTAGCAAAATAGTAGTGCTGTGCCCTGTCCCCAAACTAAGAGTGTGTTTCTACTGCAAAGAACTTAATTTCCTACCTGAAAATGCTTGTCAGCAAAATCGACTGATACATTAAAAAACCTGTCCTCTTCTTCAGTTTTGATTTCCAAATACTGTGTGGACTTAACTGTCCAGCAAAAGCCAGAACATACACAAAACCCGAGTTGTGAGAAGTCTGAAAATGATTTAACTTGGAGTTCCTTACTCTGTCTTGAAAAAGACACTCTCAAAGGGCTTGAATGCAATTAAGTTAAAATTTGCATAAAGTGCTAAAATTTCAGAAGTCTTACTAAGTTTCATGGAATAACTAATGCAACTTATATTGAGATATCACACTTTGTCTAGCTGTTGTGTTATCCTCATCGGTTTATAACTAAGCCTTTAATTTCCACCTTTATGTTTAAAATGATAAAAATGATATTTGTGAATCACCCTCCCTTCAGAGCTCAGTTATATATTGCATTTTCTCTTACTAATAAGTAATATTTGCATGAGATAATAGCAGAGAAGAAGTTATCCAAATTAATCTACTCTTCTATTTGGAAAATTAAATATCTTTCAGTTTCACTGATTATTTTGCTTAAATGATTTTTGCCCATCAATCTGTATGTCCTTTCATTTTACTGTTAAAATATTCCTTAAAATAATTAACATTAATTTCTTCTATTAATATTAGTATTTTCACTTTGCTTTTTGTTTTTAAAATTAAAAAAATAAAAAATAAAATATATTAGTATTATTTTAATTCCTTTTTGTTTCATGTTTTATATATACCACTTGAAATTCATTACGAATCATGTCTTTAATAAGCAAAACACTTTAAAAGCTTTTTATTAACTTAAATAATTTTAATTTTTCATAATTAAAGGTGAGATTTCTAGATTCTCAAATGTTTTTCAGGTATTTTAAATTCAGAAACTAGTTTTTAAACATTATTAAATTTAATTTCTTTTCTATTTTTTCTATTACTTTTCAAACATTTTCATTATATCTATATTCAAATTTTGAAGTTTCATTGTCCCCCTTTCCACTTTATTTCTATCACCTTATTTTTTTAAATTAATTTTTTACTATTACATTTTATTAAATAAAATTAAGAGTAAATGTTCTGGTTTTCTTCAGATTATGGAAAATCATTATGTAAACCTTTTATAAGTATGATGTAACAAATTGTGTGAAATATGAAATTGTTGTATATCTGCCTTCCTTTTAGTGTTTTTCTTTTGTTTGGTATATTATTGGTACATTATAATTTTTGCACTACTTTAGGATACCCAAAATCATCTTAATGCAATTGTAAGTCTTCTTTTTTATCTAGACAATATGTAAATTCTCTATTTTAACATTCAGGCCTTCAGTTATCCAATAGGGCATAAAAACATATGGATCCCAAAATCTCAGTATCTTCTGCATGCAATAATTGTTTTTGATTTGAGTCAACAGGAGTATAGTGTCCTCTTGAGGGTTACTGCTCAAGTTTTAGTTTATTCCATGGTTAAGTTTGAGTACATCATTTAGACAAAATAACTGACTAGAGATTTTTTTTTAGGAGACTATGGATAGTTCTTGATTATATATGGGAAGCGCAAGCACATGTTTTCATATATATTTTACTTGTGTTCTCATACTTTACTATACTCAGGAAGGTCAACTGCAAGTTTATCAATCATGTATCTGATCATCTGCATTCAAATTTATACCTACTTTCTTAATGGTGAAACATTTTTATGATCACTCAGTTGTAAGTATAAAACTTAAAGAATTTTGATAAAGTATAAAGAATAAGTACTGCCCCAGATTTAGCATAGCTATATATTAAAGATGCAATCTTTCAATATTCTTATGAAAACAGACTTCATTTGTCTGGTGTATCAAATATTAGGTTAATGCATTGTTGTGGTTTATATAAAATATATTGCAAAAGTTTCATGTTGAGTGAACTTTCAGAATGTGATTCATTTGTGGGGGCACTGTAATTGTCACTGAATTAACCTAGGTGTCCCCCAAATCCCAGGTCATGCATGTGAACAGCACATGTGCAGAATCTCCTTATGCAAATCAAATGCTCCATGATCTGAGGTGTAGCTGAGGAAGTGACACTAGCACTGGAAAGCAGCTGCAAATGAAGTTAGCAAAGAGGTTTGACTTCATTGAGACCATAATAAAACTATTCCTTATAGGCTTAGTTCAAAACTCTATCAGTGAGTGCTAAGTGATAGTTAAATTGCATCTGGTGGTAAACTTTATGAGCTGATGAGTTGGTATACTTCAATTGTGTATCTGCATCTGGTGGTAGGCTTTAAGTCAGAATTAGACATTCATTTTAGTCTATGCTTAGTCCATCCATTGTTTTATTTACCATATTCCTCTTTCCAACACTCAACACTGTGTGATTATCTCAGTTGGTTTTGCTATCACCACAGCTAAAAATACTGGCTTTGACTCCACAACTAAATCTAGCCAAAATGAGTAAAAAAACAAATTTCTATAGAATGCTTCTGTGGGAAGTAGGAAAAGTCCAGTGATGAGATCACAGAACACTTTAAGACCACCAGCACAAAGAAAAAATGCATCTAAAAGAAAATACGAAGAGTCCCACTTAAATTGTGGATTCATTGAAACAGATGATTCACATTCTTCAAAAGTGCTCTGTATAATATGTGGTGAATGGATATTGAACAAAGGCATGAAACCTCTAAAACTGCTTTTCAGTGTGGAGATCAAGCACCTTGCACAAAAAGAGAAACTTTTGGAATTTTTCAAAAGAAAAAAAAAAGGTGAACACAAACTACTGAAGCTGTTATTGAAGGCCACCATTTCATCAAAAGTCACTACACTGAAAGAATCATTCACAGCATCTAACAACATTGCTAAAGCTCAGAAACCCATTATTAATAAAGAGTTGATCCTGCTAACTGTTAAAGGCATTTGTCATGAAATTTTAGGAATTGCTGCAGTTCAAAAGTTGTCACATGTTGCTCTTTCAACTTTCACCATAAATAGACAAGTAGATGGAGTATTAGAGGATATTTATACACAATTGTTAGAAAAACTGTGTAAGTCTCTGTGGTAGGAAATCCGGGTTGAAAAGTCTACCATTGCTGTCCAGAAGGCAACAAAGCTCATTTATGAGCAACACGTGTTTCAGGAGGATGTTAATGAGGATATATTATGCATACTTTGACTCCCAACTAACAGCACCATGCAGAAATATTTAAGCCTTTGAATGATTACTTGTCAGGGAAACTGAATTGGTCATTACCTGTCAGTATAAGCACAGAGGGCATAGCTGCCATAAATGGACGTCTTTCAGGTTTCACTACTCTGATCGAAGAGGTTGCTTCTGAATGTGAGTACACACACTCTATTGCCTGTAACTACTGGCTAGACTAAAATATCTCCTGAATTTCATGACATTTTTCATGATACGGTTAAACTTTTTAATCATATTAATGTATATACCCATCTCATATCCTTTCATTAAGATCTGTGAGATGGATACTGTCTTAATTACTTTTCACTCGTTGCTGAGACGAAACACCTGACACCCAGAATAAGGAAAGTTTTATTTATCTTACAGTTTTGGGAGGTTTCAGTCCATAATCAGCTGGTTCCAAGGCAGGGTGGCACGGCACTGAGGCAACACTTCAAGGCAGCAGCCAGAGTAAAAGAGGGCAAGAATAAGCCTCATTTTCTCCCTTATATTGTACACAGGATACCCCCTACTTCAGGGCAGGTGTAGCATTCACAAATCTCCTTGCCTTCCTTTGCACAGGATGAGGATATTTACGAAGTAAGAACACTGGTTGACTGCTGAGTCTCTCAGTTAAACTTCTGACCTTCTCAAATTGACACAACAAACAGGTAACTGCTTGTGCTCTACACCCCAGGACCTAGAGCTGTGGAGCTACTTAATTAAGCTTCTAGACTTCTCAAGTTGACACAATGTACAAACCATAACAGTTACAGAGTATACACATCTTTTCCTATACAGACAAGTTAGAAGATTTCATGGCTTTCAGAGTTGATCACTTGATAGTATTTTTGAGTTCCTCTTCTAAAAAACAGTCACTGCTGGCAGCACATTTCAGAATGTGTAGCAAAACTTATTTACTCCTGTGACATATTTAACCTGTTTAACAAATTTAAGGATAGAATGACACCTGTGTTCAAACTGGGAGATAAAGTGGCAGTATTCAAAGTCAGACTGGAATTATTGGGTCAATAGATGAATACTGGAATTTCTGATGTGTTTCAAATACTATAGCGATTTTGAAAGATCGAGTCAGTTGGTGAATGATCACCTGTCTCAGCACTCTAAATAGTCTGTGCATCACTTCTCAAGCATGAAGACCCTCAAACTGGGAAGGAATAAATCTGCAACTCATTTGTGAATAAACGGTGTGAATTAAGTTAATCTGTGCTTGAAGAGGTTAAACTGCTTGACTGTAAATAAGAGTGGCCTTAACAGTAAATCTGAGACAACTACAAATCTCTATGCACTCCTGCATAAAAACAAATTGAAATAACCTAGGTTTCCACAAAAGCACTGAAAAGTCTGCTTCTATTTCCAACCCTTGTGAATTAGTGTTTACTACAGTGATAGCAGTGAAAATTAGATTATAGAGTAGACTGGACATAAACAATGCAATTTGTGTGTCACTGTCTCTTACAATACCCAGATGGAACCTTCCAGTTACAGGAAAACAAGCTTGGGGCATCCTCTATTCATGGTGAGTTGTATAATTATTTTATTACATTACAGCTTAATAATAAAAGAATAAAGTGCATAAATATAAGATGTTTGAATCATTCTGAAAGCTTAACCCAGTAAGACTGTGGGAAAAAATGTCTTTTGTAGGAGCAAATATAAGTGACAAAAATTAGGGGTCTGGTGTATTAATCCATTAGTTAGTTCATGATTCAATGAGCTTTTAAGATGTGTGTCAGAGTGTAGAACATAGGTCACTAGGGAAGGTCTTGTGGAGGTCGTGTATTTCTCTGGCTCTTCCTGCTCTCTCTGCTTCCTGGCTGCCATCACTTGAGCAAATGTTCTGCCAGCATTTCTTCCATGCCTTTTCTAATTTAGATGCAACTAATTATGGATAGAAAATTCTGAAATCATAAGGCAACATAAAGCTTTTGCCTTTTAAGGTATATATGTCAGGTATTTTGTTACAGTCACAGAAAAGCTAACAGATACATGTTTCTCTTTCTACTTACATTTAGTTTGTTTTGGTTACCTCTTGTCTTACATATCATAATGACTTATTAATTTCTTATAAAATAGTATTTTAAACTAAATATTGACCTCCAATTTAATTGCAATATAAACTTCTGGAAAATAAGTTCCAGGCCTTTTCATGATTAAATTTAAATTAATCATAATTTTAAGTAAAAATATTAATTTTTAATGAGTGATTTTTTTTCATATTTAAAATGAGGTTTTGAGGGCCGGGAGTTTGGCTCAGTGCCTTAAGCGCCTGCCCTGGCAGGCGTGAGGTTGTGAGTTCAATCCCCGGTGCCGCAAAACAAATAAAAATAAAAAAAAATAAATAAAATGAGGTTTTGGTTAGTATAGAGGTATGTTGTAATCCAAGGAATCTGAGAACCTGAGTCAGGAGGATTATAAGTTCAAGCCCAGCCTGGACAATGTAGTAAGACAAAGAGACTCTGTCTCAAAATTAAAAAGGGGGTGGCACTGAAATATAGTTCAGTACAAAGACCTTCAGCTCAATCCCAAGTGCTTACAAATAAATAAATTTTAAAACTAGATTATGTTTCTTTCCTAAGTTTTATAGGAATGGTTTTAATAAATCAACTCTACTAAATTTTCAAATCTCTGATTTAGGTTATTTTTGATTTATAAATGATATTTCAGGATTTATGTAGAGGACCTCTTCCAAAAATGATAAATAAAATTAACTGGAAAGGGAATATTCAACACAAAATCAAATCAACTATTCTATTATAGCAGGAAAAATTTGTTTAGTATTTTTTCAGATTTTCTAGAGTCATAGCAATAATTAGTTATGGTTTCCAAACAGTAAAATTAAGCAAGTCTATTGATTTTGCTCCTTTTCATTGATCTCGCTCTCTCAACTCCATTACTGAGACATTCA
>RJWM01025990.1:0-28633 GCA_004363535.1 Dasyprocta punctata | reverse complement strand
CGCCCCAGCCCTGGACCAGGAGTAGTGAACAGAATGTGAAATGGAGGGGAGCAGCGGCAGCACCCCAGCAGGACAGGGCGGGATTTGCCCATCCTCAGTAGACAAGGATGGCTGTGTGTTATCGGTCACCTGCAGCATGCGCAGGGGACAACAGCTCAAAGACGCCAAGCTGTCAGGATTGGGAGGCAAGGGCGTGCTGTGTGCCGGCCACGCGAGTTCCCCCGCAAAGCACGCATCTGCCCTGGGAGCTCAACACAGGGCAACTGAGGCAGTGCAGCGACAGAACCTGGATGAGGGCCCCACCACGCGGCCCCTTCCTCTGACTTTCTGTCTGTTAGGGCTCCTATCTTGAGGGCCCCCTAAGCCTCATGCAGCGAGGCTCTGAGGAGGCAGCTGGGTCTCGAGTGTGGTACCGGAATTAATGACCTGTGGTACCGAATTGGTCCACTGATAGTTTTAGCGTAGTGCTGGGTGTGGGTAAGGGGAAGCCCCACTCTGGGTGTGGGTAGGATTATAGCCTGGGTGGTATAAAAGTCCAGGACGTTGGCTGCTGCCTCCTCCTGCCTGCCCTGCCGTGGGCTGTTCCTCCTCTGCCAGGCCCCTCTACCATGCCACCCTGCCTTGGAACTGGCTGCCTATGGGCTGAAACTTCCATAAACTGTGAACCACGACAACTCTCTTCTTCTTTAACTTGGTGGTATCAGGTATTTTGTCCCTGCAGTGAGAAGGTAACTAAGACGTTGCGTGTCACTCCCTCTGTGGTCGCCCATCTCAGCAGGGCCCTTCCCACGGGCTCCTGCGGGTCACTTCTCCAGTGACGTCTTCAGGGCTTCTTTGAGTCATTCTCTGCCCCCAAATGTTCTTGTAGTGGGTAAAAATAACAATAATAACTATAATTGATTCAGTGGCTATCAGATGCCTGACTCTGTGCCAGGCCCTTAATAAACATTTTCTGCCGGGGTATAGAGGCGCATGGCTGTCATCCAGCACCCGGGAGAAAGAGGCAGGAAGACACCGCCAGTTCCAGGCCAGCCTGGGCTGCTGGGCTCCATGGAGAGCTCCAGGCCAGCCTAAACCACATGCATAGCAAGACCTGTCTCAAAAAACCAAAAAAAGAAAAAGAAAGAAAGAAAAGTTTTTCCTTGTGCACAATTTATGTTTATTATATATTTTTGTGCAAATTTATTGATATGCACACATCTATAAAATGAAAGTGTGTACAAAGTATATGTAAGCATATGAAGATAGAGGCTGTATTATGCAACCTTGGAACAATTGGTGTCCATCTCCATTCCTGTATATAAGAGAAAGTGAAGAGCAAATTAGCAGAGGGGGAGGGGAGGAAAGGCCAGTGGGAGGAGGAGCTCCAGCCTTTCCATCCGAGTCTCCACTGAAGGGCAGGGAACTGAGCCGCCCACCGCCAGCTGGTAACGGGCTCGGGACACCGGATCAGCTGCCCGGGCCACGTACCGCAGCCGGCTTGGGCCAGGGACCCTGTCCCAGCCGGGCTCATCTTCTGCTTTGGGTTTGAGTGATTCGAGGGGGCATGGTTTGGAGAATCACTGTGCTTCTTTTCGCCCTTCCTTCACGGTGATTCGCGCATCCCCCTGCCTCATGGGGTGCGGGGTGCAGTTCAGAGCACCGGGGCGGAGCGCATGGGAACCGCGGATGACCGGCAGGGGCGCAGGATTCCAGTGTGCACAGGTCCCAGAGGCAGGGCTGGGCGGGAAAACGGGGTTCTCAGAATGCCCTTGAGCTGTCCTTTCGTTCACCGAGGGTCTGGCCTGGCTGCCTGAGGCAGGAGGAGCCCTGAGGCCAGCCCGGCGGGTGTAGGAGGTTGGCGTGTGTGGGGGAGGGAAGCCACAGAGTCAGACGAAGCCCTCCCTCCCCGCTCGGCCAATACTGCCGCTAATTCAGGAGGAGGAGCAGGGGTGGGGGGTGGGGGGTGGTGGCTCGGGCCCCTACTTCTGGATGAGCAACGAACAAAGAAGGCAAATCCAGCAGACCCTCCCCGAGGGGCAGGGCACCATACTGGGGGCTGGGGGAGGCCTCGGGCAGGGGGCACAGCAGAGCCCGGCTGGAGGAGGATGCAGCCAGCTCAGGGCCTGCGGGAGGAGAAGGGGGCCCAGGGGCTGTCACACCAGGTTCTCAGGCTCTGAGCAAGCGGAGGGTCCCCGAGGACGAGGACGGCCCCCTGGCTGGACTCGGTAGCTTCTGAAGTGGGCAGGACATGGCCCAGGGACCATGGCTCCTCCCACCAGGAAGAGAAGCCAGGGGTCCCAGCCCCAGCATTCACGTGAGGGGACTACCGAGGGGGCAGGGGATGGCTGGGACAGTGGGCCCTCCCTGAGGGGTCCTTCACAGCCTCGCAAACTTCATTTTGGAGCGTTTTTGAGACAGGATCTTGCTGTGTAGTTCAGGCTGCCCGGGAGCACCCCACGAGGCCCAGCCTGGCCTGGCAGCCACAGGGATGCTCCCGCCCCAGCCTCCCAAGTGCTGGGGGTGCAAGCATGAGCTACCATGCCCAGTTTTCTCCTGAGGTTTAAACTGGATCAGACATTTTTGTTTGTTTCTCTGCACTGCCCAGCCTCAGAAAGAATTAAGAAATTAAAATTCTCTGCACATCTATGCATAGTATGAATTAGATTTGAAGACCTTGATACTTTGTATTTGAGTCTTGCAGGCGTGAGTAATTTAGTTTGCTCCAGCAGCTGTAAGAAAGCACCACAAACTGAGTGAGCAGCTTGAATAACACAAGTTCCTCTTTCATAGCTCCAGAAGCAGAAGCTGGAAATCAAGGTGTGGCCAGGCTGCTTCCTTCCGGGGGCCCAGTGTGCCGGCAGTCCGGGCTCCTTGGCTTGCGGGTGTGTCCCCGCCATCCCTGCCTTTGTGCTCACATCATGCTCTTGCTGTGGGCGCATCTGTATTTCCAAATTCCCTCCTCTCACAAAGATGCCGGATCAGAGGCCCACCCTACTGCAGTGGGACTTCATTCCAGCTGACACTGGCAGTGACCGTACGTCCAAGCAAGGCTACAGCTTGAAGTATCGGAAGTGATGGCTCTGGGACCAGGGCAGGCATAATACTACAGCACTAACCTTTGCTTGACTTTTAGGTAAAATCATTACTGGTTACTTTAACAACTATAATAACTAATGTGGTGAGTAAGCTTAATTGCGTGACTTGTTTGGCTTGAGAGCCTCCCAGGGGATTAGTAAAGCACACTTATGGGTGTGTCTGAATGGGTCGTGGTGCCGTGATATCGGTCAAGGTCTCAGTTTGGGTCGTGGCTCCTTCCTCTCTGGGACTGTTTCCCTGCTTGGCTTCCTGGTACCATGAACTGAGTAACTTGGCTCCCTCATGCCCTTCCACTGTGATATGCCTGCCTTGGAGCCAGGTTACCACAGACTAATCCTCTGAAACCGTGAGCCAAATTAAACCTCTCCTGTAAATTCCTGGTGTCGGGTATTATGTCCCAGTGAAGGACAAGCTGACTAATGCAACTAAACTATCTTGTTTAATGTAAGATTCATCTCCACTGTCCATTCGGAACTCTCTGTTATGTGAGTGTTTTATTCTAGACAGTGCTCCAAGCTGGAGAAGTTGACCGTGAGCAGAAGAGGTCAAAATCCGTGTTTTCCCGCCACCCCCCTAAGAGAACTGTGAGCAAGGGCCATGTTAACCTCAAGTGACCTCCTCCTGGGTGTGGATCTGGCCCCTGAGATGGGCATGGTTATCGTGACATTTGCAGAAGAGGACAGTGAGGAAGGTAGGGGCCATGGCAGGGGTGCTCTGAATTGCCCCTCCTCACAGACTGACCAGCAGTGAGCTCGCTCCTCTCTACACCATATGCCCATGGTCGCTGTGCTGCCTAACCCAAAGTGCCTGCAGGAGGAGAGGGGGCCCCAGGGTGAGGGTGCAGGCTGGCCCTGAGCTGCAGGCCACCCCAGACACTGTCCAGCGGCTGCTGTTCCCACTTCTTCAGCAAAAAGCAGAAAAAAGGCAGTGGAGCACACGTGTAACTTCAGCTACTCAGGAGGCTGAGGCAGGAGGAGCCCTGTAACATAAATAACCAGCAAAGACCACCAGGCTTGTGTAAAGGCAACATGGCATGACATTTATGGTGCCTGGGTTTAGGCAGAGCTTGGTAAGACCTGCCCTGAACAAAGAGAAGCGTGTCCCTTTTACAGGGACGGAGAGAAGGCGGGGACAGTAGGCGGGAAGATCCCTACGAACACCCGTGGTGCAGTTTCCGGCTGTCTTGCAGCTCAGTGGGCTGAGCCCTTTGAAGTGGCCGTGGTAAATTCTGGGCATCTCCAGATGTCTCCAGGACCTGCAGTCATCCTTGTCCTGTCTCACCTCCTTTCCTGTCTGCCGAGTGCCGAGCTGAGTCCCCGCAGAGAGCAGAGCTTCTGCTGGCCAGCAGGCTGGGCGCTGGCAGAGTCAGGCCAGCCTGGAGACTCACAATCCCAAGCCCGAGGCCAACGGGGCAATGCAGCAAGATCTTTTCTCAAAACAAAACAAAAGGGGTGGGGTGGGGTGGGGTGTGTAGCTCCGTGGGGCAGTCACAGGCCCTGGACTTCACCCGATCGCCGCAAAACAGAAAAGGGGTCAAGTCTCACGCTGCCCTGCCCTGGCCGGCTGGAGCCGCCAGGTGGATGGACCCGTTCCGTCCTCAGGACGTCTGTCCTACGGGGCACGGCTCCTTGTCATCACTGTGTTTACCGCGGTGAAAGAGACAACACGAAGTCCACCCTTCCCCACTTTAAAGGGCACGTTTCAGCGGCATTCTGTGTGTGCATGGGGTTGACTGAGATGTCTCAAGCCAGGAGGCTTGGGCAAGGGAAGGCGTCTCCCACCGCTCTGCAGGACACAAGTCCCATCGGCAGAGAGAAGGAGAAGGAGTCAGGGCAGCCCCACCCCAGGGCCCCATCAACCTCCCCGCCTCCTTGAAGACCCCAGCTCCAAATGCAGTCACGGGAGGGTCAGGGCTCCACCATGTATATTCAGGGCCAGGGGAGGAGCACAGCTGGTCACCCCAAACAGAAACTCTGTGCCCCGCAAGCAGTCAGCCCCCACTGCCATTGTCCCAGCCCCAGAGCCACTAATCTGCCTCCTGTTTCGCAGGTGCCTGGACGGGACCTTCACGTCCCCAGGGTCACCCAGCGCCCAGCCCTGAGGGCTGGCACCCTCCATGCAGCACAGCAGGTTCCAAGGTTCCCCCGTGCTCACAGTCATTCTTAAACCCGTGGAACGGGCCTGGTGGTGCATGCCTGGGCTCCCGGCTCTCTGAGAGGCTGAGGCAGGAGGGGCGCAAGTTTGAGCCCAGCCAGGGCAAGTTAGTTTAGTGAGACTTTATCTGTGAAAAAAAAATTAAATTAAAAATTTTAAAAAGGGCTGAGGATATATTTCAGCACAAAGGCCTTGGATTCAATCCTCAGTACTGCAACAAATGAAGAAATATAAATAAATAAATAAATAAATAAAGAGTCCTTTCTATATAGCCAAGGTCAGAGAGACCCAGAACCCTGGGAATCTGGTCGAGGGCACGAGGCTGTCGGCTGTCCCCCAACTCTTGAGCGCTGAGGGCAGAGGCCGGGGAACATGGGAATCTGAGACCCAGACAGCCATGGCAAGGTCAGAGAGTAACAAGTACGGGAACCCTTCCTCAGGCACGCTGCCCTAGTCTGAGGCGTGGGCTGCGCCTTCCGCCCCGCGAGCTTCCCGTGGGACTTGGGGATACCAAGGTGCGGGGCCGCGACGTCCTTTGCAGAGGGCTGCAGGCGGGACGCCACCGGGCTCAGGCCAGGAGCTCAGCTCCGGGCCCGCTCAGTGAGTGGCGATGCTGCCACCTGCTGGGGAGAGCGCTGAGCCGAGGAGGCTACACCGACACCCACGCGCGCCCAAGGGCTGGGGCTGCTGCCCCGCGCCCGAGTTCCGACGGGGAGGTCAGCGGAGCGCGGCAAAGAGGGCGCTCCAGACAGCTCGCTGCACTGCAGGGCCGCTGCTGCAAACCGAGCTGGTGTCCGGACGCGTCGGCGCCCGGGGGCGCTGGAAGACCGTGGCGTCAGCAGCCCAGGGAAGGAACTTGCAAAGGCCCGGGCTCAGCCGCGGCTGTTCCTAAGAGCCCTGCAGTCATATTATCTTTGGCAGCAGCCTTTCTGGGTAAAGAGTCCTTTTTCCTTTTCTCTTTATTTGTATTTTCTCTATTGTCCAAATATTAGAATTTATATAAGAGAAGACGCCCTAGGGGAACGAGGGCAGAAGCTCCCTGCTGCAGTCTGGTTGTGGAATCTTCCCTCAACACTGGGTCTCAGCCCGTCTCCCTGGGAGCTTTGGGAGGGGTGGAGCCTTTAGGAGGTGGGGCCAGGTGGGCGAAGTGATGTCATGGGGCGGGGCCTCGAAGTGCCTTAGGTCCCGCCCCTCCCTCGCGCCTTGGGACCCTCAGCAGGTGAGCCATGTCTTCCTTCTCCGGCTCCTACTGAATCCTGAGCTACTCCGGGCCCGCAGCGGCAATGCCAAGCGACCTGGACGGCTGGAACCGGGAGCCGAGATGACCCTTTCCTCCTCGCACTCTGATTGCCCAGGGTATTTTGTCACAGTGACGGGAAACTGGCAGATAGAACCTGACCGGACGTGGGTGCTACTGTGGCCGCCACCAGCGCCTGCTGCAGGGCGGACACACCCGGGCTGGGCCGGCACCCGGTGCTGGTTGATTCCCAGTCCTGGCTGTGTCCTGCAGCGTCTAGGACGGTCCTTTCTTCCTGTGGTGTCACACATAGCGACTGTGCCAGCAGCGCCCTGAGCACGAGCAACACAGATGAGAGACACAGCTGGAGGAGATGGACCAGAGGAGTTGCCGCCCCCTCTTGCCCTCTCCCCGGGGCTTCGTGCCCGCCAGCCAGGTGCTCTACCACGGAGCTACAGCCCCAGCGCTCTGTTACTATTTTAAAATTTTGAGACAGGACCTCACTGAATTGCCCAGATTGTCCTCAAATTGGTGTTTCTCCTGACTCAGCCTCCTCAGCAACCAGGACTACAGGTGTGCAACATCACACTCAATTTAACTTTTCTCCTTTCCTTTTTTTTTTTAATACTGGGGATCCAACCTAAAGCCTTTATACTGAACTACATCCCAACCCCCACATTTTATTTTACTTTTTGTTTGGAAACAGTATCTCCCTAAGTCATTAGGTTGCCCAGGCTGGGCTTAAACTTGCAATCCTACCTCAGCCGTCTGGAGTACTGAAATGATAGGTCTATGCCACCACTGCTGGCCAGCTCAGTGGTAGAGTACTTTCCTAGCATGTGTGAGGCCCTGAGTTCAAGCTCCAGTGCCACCAAAACAAAACAAGTCACATTCTAAGTGGATTTATCTCAGGTATTTTGTGGCAGTGAGAGAAATCTAACTCATGGCTGCAGGAAGGAGTTTCAAGTTTCACATATGTTGCAACAGCAAGTTTTTTTGTGGTTTGTCTTGTTTTTTAAGTGCTGAATGGGCCCCAGGCCTTGGAGCCTGCTCAGCAAGCGCTCTATAGCTGAGCTATACCCTGGCCCCTGCAAAGTGTTCTCTTGACCTGTCAAGCACTCAGCAGGCGAGCCCAGCCTTCCATTCCGCTGAGTCTGATCCTAGCTTTGGCTTTTGCCACTCAGCACCAGGGGACCTGGGACCTAACTCTGTCCCTTCCTGGCTGGGTCAGTTCCTTGGCCTCTCGTGGAGTGGCTTTCCCCACAGGATCCTTCTCACAGGGCTCTGCTGAGCTTTAAACACGCAGATCTGTGTAGAGTGTTTACCATCACCCCTGACTCCCCTCTGCTGCTGTTATTACTGGGCGCGTCTGCTCGTGCGCCAGGGCGTCCACGTGGTGAAGGGCTTAACCCAGGTCAGGTCCCTCCAGGGCTGTCCTGCCCCGCTGGCCTCCGCAGCTCCTGGGAAACTTACTAGCAGGCAGCTTGCTGGTCCCTGTTCCTGGCCCTCGGAATCAGCACCGGCGTAGTTTCCCAGCCATCCAGCCGTCTCACAGGAAGCTCGGCCCCGTGGAAGCAATTTCTAAGGTGTCTTGAGGGCTGGGGGTTTTCCGATACTCTGCCATCTCTGCATCTCGGTCTCCCAATTTTCTCCTGAAAGCAGTGCTTGACCCATTTAGACTCTTGGGCTCAACAGGAACTGTGTCTCAGGCTACTCTTAGGGAATCGGAGAGCAATGGAGTTAAAATTCCAGTCGGGACACCAAAGACCAGAGGGAAGGGTGTCTGCCGCAGCCAGCTGGGGAAGAGCTGGGACACAGCCCACTCTGCTTCCTGCCTGGGGCCGGTGTTGTGCACACACACTCCCTTAGACAAAGGCCCGGGCCACGCCCTGTAACTCGCTGTCCAAGGCACATCCACACAGGCCCAACTCCTCTGAGAATTTTTTTTTTTTTTTTTTTTTGGCATGGGGTGACCAGGGGAGGAAGGCTTTGCTTTGAATATTTCCCAAGGTTTTATTCCACAAGATCAAATTATTATTCACATCAAGTTGTTATATTCAATGATAGTGACCTCAGAGCTGGGTGTGGTGGTGAACACCTATAGTCCCAGCACTCTGGGAGGCTGAGGCAGGAGGATCCAATTTGAGCCCAGCCTGGGTAACTTAGTCATTTAGGGAGACCCTGTCTCAAAATTAAAACAAACACACAAAAAAAAAAAAAACACAAGGGCTGGGGACGTGGCTCTGTGAGAAGGCTCTGGATGTGATGACCACACTGGGGAAAAAAAATAATAGTTACACACATCAGCCTATGTGGTTCTTCCTCTTCGGGCCTGCAGGAGCAGGCGGGAGGCGGCGCCCACAAATGCTTCCCGGGGGCATGCGCGGCTCTCGGGGGCTTCCCCTGGGCAGTGAGGAACGGGGCGGGCAGAGTCTGGAAGGTTCCGTGGGGGATGCGGGTCGCAGCTGGGGACACAGCGCGGAGACGCCGACAGCCGCACGGTGGGGCACGGGACGGCTGGCGCTGGGGGCCGTTCGTCTCTCTCACTGCACACGCGCGTTGAGAAGCCTGTCCCGGCCAGGCGCTGGGAGGTAGAGGCCGGGCAGAGCGCTGGCCTCTACCTCCCCGGCTGTAGCTGTCCTGACGCCAGAGGCCCGTGGGGCGGGGCGGGGCAGGCGGCCACACCCCCAGCCCCCTGCAGCACAGCCCTGCTCCCCAACAAAGATTTTGCTATTTATTTTTTTGCAGTGCCGAGAATCAAACCCAGGGTCTTGTGGACTGACATTGCTTTTTATACCACCTTGGCCTTCGGATTCATAAAAATGCTGGATAAAACAATATCACATAGAAAACCAACTTTCTTTTATTCAAATTAAATTAGTTTCATATACAAATAGAATTTGTGTAAATTTTTAAAATACAAATACTATGAACTTCAATCCTGTAAAAATGCAAAAATACCATCTGAATCATTATAGACTTTGTTAAAATGACCCGGATGTGCCGCGATGCCTCTCTGCGTAGCTGGGCCGCCGGCTTCCCCTGACCCGGCCGCCCGGGGTCACTGGTCCAGCTCCTGCTCATTCTGCAGCGTCTTCATGGCGAGCCCCCAGAGCGTCATGCTGGAGAAGAACGGGCCCTCCGAGGTCCTGTAGGCCGTGGGGGCCGCGCGGCCGCCCGGCGGCTCCCCGCAGTGGTTGTCCAGGGCGGCCAGCGAGGAGCGGATCATGCACAGGCCCTCTGCCTGCAGCGGCTCGCCGCCGGCCGGGGCGCCCAGGTCCGCGTAGGCGTAGGCGGGCGGCGGGGCCTGCGGCTCCGGGGGCTTGGCCAGCTTGCCGGGGTCCAGGCTCGAACCTGCCTTGTCCTGCGCGCCTGCGCCCTGGGCAGGGACCGCGGCGCGCAGCTTGCAGTAGCCGGCGGCCTCGGGGTGCCTGTCGAACTCTGGCATGGGGGCGTCGGCCGTGTGGCCGGGGAGTTTGCCCGGCCCCTGCACCAAGGCCTCGGCCACGTCCTGGGAGAAGGAGTCCGAGCTCCGCGACCTGTCGCCGTCGGGGGCCTCCCCGGCCCGGCCCAGCTCCCGCAGCGCGTCGGGGCTCCCGTCGCCGCCCGCCTTGCCGTGCATCCGCCTGTGGCGCCGCAGCACGGCCGAGCGCGTGAAGCACTTGCCGCAGATCTCGCAGGTGTAGGGCTTCTCCCCGGTGTGGGTGCGCACGTGCCTGCGCAGGTCGCCCGAGCCCCCGAAACACTTGCCTGCAAGACAGAGGGGCGCTAGGAGTGGTCGCTTGGGACACTTCGGGGTGGGGCCGCTCGGCTCCGGTCCCCTCTAACAGAGCCTGCTGCCTGAGTCCTGCAGGGACCCCTGTGGCCCCGGTACCCCAGCTACCTGCAGCCAGTGTGCCCACTCCTGACGTCCCAGTGGGACCCGCAGCCCCCCATCCCTTTCCTTCTCGTGTTCCCCAGTCTAACAGCCAATCTTTTAACACAAAAACAACTCTCCCAGCCCCGTGTGAGGGTGCGTGCCTGTCATCCTAGTGCTCCGGGAAGCTGAGGCAGGAGGATGGCAAATTTGAGCCCAGCTTGGGCGACATAGTCACTTAGCGAGACCCTGTCTCCAAAAAGAAGGGGGGGGCAGGCTACAGATACAGCTCATCGTGAAGGGGTTCAGCCTCCAGCGCCTGTAACAGAGCAGCACACTCCTGCGGGCCCTGCCCTTCTCCGTGGGTGGGGGTGTGGGCAGAGCGAGTGCCCGTGTCCCCACGGGGTCAGCCCCTGTGCGGGCGGAGCTGCCTGGTTCTGGGGAGTCGGGGAGGGCCTGTGCAGGGAGCTTCCCCGGCCAGGCTCGGCCCCATGCTCACCGGGCAAACGGTGTGCGTGGACCGTGGGTGCTGCCCCAGCCTGGGACCCTGAGCGGCCGCCTGGAGGCGCCAGCTGGGCGTGGTGTGGGGGACCCGGCCAGGCTGTGGTTTCCCTTAGACTTGGGAGTGGCTGTGGGCTAAGTCAGCAGGGAGACTCCACCTCCCCGCAGCGGGAGGGGTGTCTGGTCCTCTCGGGCCTGGTTGGAAGGAAGGGGAGGCCGAGGCCCACCAGGGGGTCAAAAGCGCGAGGTCTGAGTGTGGTAATGAGCCCGCCGGGTCGTGCGGGCCACCAGCTCAGCGTGGCAGCGGGTCCCTGGTGTGTGGAACTTGTAACTGTCCACGGGACAGCGCCTTCCTATAGAGAGCTGAGACCACCGACTCAGGGCATCCTGACCGGCACCCAGGTCTGGGGCCGCTGTTAGACCAGGCAGGAAGACGAGAAGTGACGCTAAATCACTCCCGGAGGTCGCGATTGCACACGAAGGGCCCAGGAGTATGGGCACGGGGTAGGAGGCGCCTCCCCTGGCTTCCGCGGCACCACCCGGAGCTGCCCGTGGTCTGGCCCCGCAGACACCAGCTTCCGAGCAGAGCGGGCGACCCACCGCCGAGCTCTGCTGTGTCACGGCTGGGCCCTGCGTGAGCTCCGCCCCCCCATGAGGTGACAGCGACGTCTGCGGGCTCGTGAGCCGCCTGTGCGCTGTGCTCAGGCGCACGCGGGACCCGGGTTGGAGACCCCTCAGCGCTCCTCCCTCTGCTCTCAGCCTGGCTGACCTGCAGCACGGGCACTGACGTCTGCGCAGAAGCCCTTGTCTTTGTTTTCAAGACACCCAGAGCCGGCGCCGCTGGGCGAAGCGGGCACACAACCTCGGGCCCTCAGTGTGCCTGTGGGTCAGAGCCTGGTGAGGCTGGAAAGGAGGGAGGGGCTTCCCCCGTGTGCACGGGGCGGGGCCGGGCGGTCCTGGTCCCCACCACGGGGAGGGCACGGCGGAGGCTCCGCCCAGCACTGTCTCTGGCCCCCGCTCCGACTCCAGGTGAGGACTCCCTGGGTGGTGGGGGACAGTGGGAGCCATGGAGCAGACCTCCCAAGAGACTGCTGCCCGGCCCAGGGCGAGAGGGTGGGGCAGGCAGTGAAGGCGGGGAGGGGCGACTGAAGAGGCCCGTGCAGGGATCGGTGTGAGCGGGAAGCCGCCTTCTGCGGAGAACCTGTCCACACCGTGGAAAAATGAGCTCAAGCCACGCAGACACCGTCCACAGGATTGGGGCGCGCGAGGTGGAGGAAGTGCTGAGAAGCCGCCCGACCCGCTTACAGAAAGGCCCGGATCAGGAAGGCCAGAGCGGGAGGGGCGACCACTGCCGGCCCAGGCTGCCTGCTAGGGTGCTGAGAGGGCCTCAAGTTAGAATGTGGTGGAAGTCACGCAACTTGATAAACACGTAAAACCCTCCGACAGGTCACTTGAAAGGGGTTAACTTTACATTACGGAACGATTGTCTCAAGGCTGGTAAGAACGTCGATCCTGTCTGGCAAAAACACCCTGCTCTGCTCTCTCCCCCTTGGCCCCCAAAGCTGACCGCGCAGGGGGATGGGAGCGTGGGGTGCCAGGCGGGAGAGACGGTCTCCTGCTGCCGCCTGCGCCGCCCTGCCTGGAGCAGCAGCGGCTCCTGCAGCAGAGGAGAGGAGCCCACGGCTGGGTAACGACTCAGAACCCGGACCTGACACCATTGATTCGAGGCCGGATTTCAGCTTCTGAGTGCGAAGCTTACTCTCCGAGTGACCCCCCAAACGGCGCGGAGCTGCCTACCATGCGCCAGAACGGGAGGCCGGACACACGGCTCTTGCGCGGATGGGAGGCCAGCTGCAGCCGCCTCACACTGCAGGGCCCGCCCCGCCTGGCCTACAGCACTGTCCCAGCGTGCACTCACGCTCGGACCCCGCGCTGACCTGGTCCTGGCAGGCACATGGGCGGCCTCTCCAAGGCCGAGGGCTACAGTCCCAGCCCAGCGCGTGACCTGGCTCTCCGTTCCGGGTCCCTGTCTGTGCTGGGCACTGTGGGGCGGTCCTTTGTGATGACCCCTCTGCTGTCCTGGATGCGAGCCCATGAGCCCACCAGCTTTCGCCCGACCCCGCTGTGTCCCCCGCGCTCCCCGAGGCACCCCTGGAGGGAGCTGCTGCACCTCCACATCCCCAGGCCTGCCCCATCCCAGGGCGGGGGACAGCAGGGGTCGCTATGTGGGCCCCTGGACGGGTCGGGACAGGACTCACCGCAGGCGGAGCAGCTGTAGGGCCGCTCGCCCGTGTGCCGCACCCTGTGCTTCACCAGCTTCCGCTGCATGTTGAAGGACTTGCCGCACTCGTCGCAGGTGAACACCTTGTCGGCCGTGTGCGTCTTCTTGTGCTCCTTCAGGTTGCTGAAGTTGCTGAAGCCTGAGAGACAGGCGGGCGGTGAGCAGAGGGCGGCGACACCTCCGGCCCACTCTCGGGGGTGTGGGGTGGGGTGGGCGGCCTCACCTCGGCCGCAGGTGTCACACAGGTGTGGCTTCTCCCCGGAGTGGATGATGATGTGGCGCTGGACATCACCAGAGGCCGCGAACCTGGAAGGGACTTGGAGAACTCAGTTAAGAGCCGGCGAGAGACTGAGGGTCTTCCCCACGGGAGCCGTCAGAGGGCAGCCCTCTCCCCTGCTGTCTCCTCGGGGAGTCGCGGCGCCTGATCTCACATGTGCTCACAAGAAACGGCTTTCCTGCTCTTTCAGTCAGGGAAACTGGAAAATGACTGGGAATCGTTGCTAACACATTGTCCTGTCTGGCTGCATCATGAGCCCAGACCCTTCATGGGTTCGCCCCATTTCCTTGGGGGCTAAGACCTACAAAGGGGCTGCACGCTGCAGGGGACAGGGACACTGTCCCACGCTTCGGCCCCGCCAGGGTCCTGGGGACACAGGGGATAGACCCCAGCTTGGCTCTGGACATGGGGAGCCCCTGACAAAGCCTCGCCCTGCTCCTGACCGCTCCACAGGACAAGTCCGTCTCGCCTCCTGGAGCCACCAGACTCACGCCCGGCCCTGTGACGGGGCGCAGAAGGATGGACAGGAGAAGGGACTGCTGCACGCCAGGTAACTGCCACCTCACGCGGCTGACCCCACACAGCTGTGGGGCCTTCCAGGCGGGGAAAAAGTGTGGAGACGGGCACCCCCTCGATGAGTCCAAGAGCCCAACCTGGCCCTCCGGGGTGGCGATCTGTGGGGCTTCCTGCATGACAGGATAGTGCGCTCTGGTCTGGAGGGAGACGCGATGTGCAGAGATGATTTTAAAGGAAATTCAGACACTTCATATTTAAAACTGCAGAAGATGACATCCAGGAGCCCTTGGGGAAAGGGCATGGGTGGCCGCTGGTCTCCGCCCTGGGCACCGGGCCTGGGTTGATGACCCCTGGACCCGACCGTGGCTTTCAGCGTTCAGACAGCTGCAGCCGAAAGGTGGCTGCGGTCAGCTTGGCAGTGTCCCTGTCCTTCTATCCCTTACCACAGGTGGCACTCGAGCTGTGAACTGAGCCGCAGGCGTGCTGCGGCATGTGGCACAGACCCTGGATGCCACCAGGTGGTGCCATCTCTGACCCCAGCCCTTGGGAACCAGAGCATCTGCACGGCTGACGACACTGCCAGCACAGCACTGAGCAGACAGCCGGCAGCTGACAAACGCCGAGTGACCGCAGGACCGGGGTGTCTGCCCAGCCTGTGATGGCTGTCCTGGCCACTGCCAGTCCAACCCCAGGGCAAGACAGCAGCGCCTGAGCCCTGGAACAGCCAGGCACAGGGAGGGGGAAGGGCCAGGAACACCCAGAGGATTCAAGCTGCCACCACCCTTTCCGGCTGCGGGGTCGCAGTCTGTTGCCAGGTCCGTAAAATGCATCTGCCAAGGCCCAGCACCTGGATGCCACCCCACTCACACCTGTTTTGGGCCCACGACCCAGGCCTGCTTCTGCCGCCCTCTCTCCTGATGCCTCGTCACTCAAGTCAAGTTTCCCCTCCCAGACATCCCCACCTTGGGGACACTAGTCTACCTCCATGGACATTTTTGGAATAAGCGAGAGTTTTCACGCAACCCCATTTCCCTCCTGAGACTCCTGGCCTAGATTTCCCTTCCCTGAACTCACCCCTCCTCTGACTGGCATGTGGCCCATGCAGAGCCTGAGGGCGCGGCTGTCTCTCGTGTGACAGTGACAGGACACTGAGAGCAGACACTGACCTCTTTCCGCAGATCTCGCAGATGTACGGCTTCTCCCCAGAGTGCCGGCGGAGGTGAGTCTGCAAGTTCCCTGCCTGCAGAGACAGGAAAGAAGAGCGCACCCGTAACGAGAGGTTTCTTTCTTTTTAAGTCAGATAAATGCCACAGACATTTGGCCAGGCTCCAACCCAGCCTTAAATGGAGAGGAAGTGGGCACAGCCCAGGCGATGCCGTGGGCCAGGTGGCAGGGACGGCCCGGTGCTGCCTCTGCCCAGCCCTCGCTACACGCGGGCGCCCTGGGGAGTGGCTGTGGTCCCCACACCTCCACCTTAAACAGCCCTTGATATATTTGGATCATCTATCTGCAATGTCATTTCAAAAAGGAAAAATCACTTGTACATGCTTATTTCGGTATTCATGGCAGTTCTGTCCCCCCTGCCCAAGAACTTGATTTTGTTCCTGAAGGAGTCGCACTGGTTGAAAGCATCTCCCCGGCAGCACAGCAGCCCTGGCTCTGCCAGGCAGGTTCGTCATCTTTACCTTTGTAAGAAAATGCAAATCAGGAGATCACGCAGCCTGGCAGGGCCTTTGTGTTCCTAATTTCTGAAGCCAGCAGGGCTTTGCAAAGAGTAACACTGAGATGGAGATTGCCAAAGAGATTTCTATGTATGAATCAATAGGAGATCAACATTAAATTATCTAAAGGAGAGTGAAATTAAAACTGCAAATGCCTCAGATATTAATTTAAAAAACTACTGGGTAATGTTTCCAATTAGGACTGAGAAACAAAACCTTCCACTGATCTATTCAACAGTCTCAGGCTGTCGTCTTCCCCATTTAATTTCTTATAGTGTTCCATTGCCAAAAAACCAGAAAGGCCCCTACAAATAAACAGCTATACCACGGGTAATAACACCCAGCAGAGCCAGCAGCAAGAACGAACACCACCCAGCAACAGGACCTTTTAAATCTGCAAACTGTATTTTAAGTCAGAGTCAGAGGAAGTTTACAGTCTGCAGGTGGAGCCATTGTCCACAGTGCCTAGAAACTCACGGGTAGGAAAAATCCTGCCTGTGGATTACACAAGGTGCAAGATTCACGACATCCAGCAGGCCTGGGGAAGCACTGAGTTAGAGGCTACATTTACAGCTATGATAAATGCAGCAGTGAGAAAACATTTTTATTTTCAGTAACTAAAGAGAAAGAATTTGGCAAAACTTGGTGAAACAGACAGCTTTTAACTGAATGGCTATCAGCAACAAAGCAGCAACAAGTAAACTTCTAATTGGGTCTTTACCTGCCATTGGTCATTAGCAGTGTCATCTCTGTTTTCTATTTCTTTCTTTTTCTTTTTTTTTTTTTTTTTTGTGGCACTGGGGATCGAACTCACAGCCTCACACCTGCCAGACAGGCATTTGAGCCACTGAGCCAAACTTCCAGCCCTCATCTCTGTTTTCTGGATGAAAAACTTATCAAATGCCATCTGACAAGTGACACTGAACAAGGGCGGGAGAAGGCCTCGCAGCTGAACGCCTCGTAACTTGGCGCACTCTGAGGGCTTTATTTTTGCACTTCCACCGTGGCTGGGAGGAGGGGTCCCCCGGGCCTCATTCCTTACACCTGTAGCCCCGTGTCTGAGCCGCCACCTCCCCAGCCTTTGTGGCACCCTGGATGCAGCATGGGGCTCTGGAGCCCTCGCCCTCAAGGCTGCCTTTGCCTCCCAGAACACACCCCTCTGCACCTGCCACGGCTTCCCCCTCCTGGCTCTGCCCTGGGGGCACTGGGCGACCTGTGTGCTCACCCGGGAACAGCATAGAACGGCGGGAGGCCAGCAGTGCAGCTTCCAGTAAGGCGTCTGCCGGTCCCCACGGTTTAAGACCACACGAGCTGTCTTCAGCTGATGGGCCACAGTACGATTAACTTCTAATGAAAGACTAAGGCCACCAAATACTACATGCTTAGTACACGGGGTGTGAGATTCTTCCTGGTAAATATTTTCTAACTTTTTTTTTTTTGGTACCAGGGATCGAACTCATGGCCTCCTGCTTGCCAGGCAGATGCTTATGCCGCTGAGCTGCATCCCCAGCCCCTAAATTGCAAACCTTCACAAGGAAAGCTGTTGAGGAACCTGCCCCTGTGAAAGCACACCTGGCAAAGCAGTGCGGTGAGGAGGCAGCAGGTGCAGGATGGCGCGCCCGGCCCGCATGCCAGGGGCACAGGCTGCCCAGCCTCCTGGGCGCAGCCCCGGCTGTGGGGCTGGGGAAGCCCCTCCTCCACCTCTGGCGCCCTGCTCCCGAGCCACACGGCCACTACACAGCTCCCGGTTCCTCTCAGCAATAACCGAGGCCTGGTTCACCTCTGTCCCCACCCAGCACACGGCACAGCTCATGGACACAGGGACACTGAGTGGTTTTCACAACTGTCCTTGTCTGCAAAACTTTCATCATTTCACTATGAAAACAGTATGAATCTGAAAACTGCAGCTATAAAGCTACTTTTATGAAAACCTAACAGACTCAGGCACTGACCCAGAAGAAAGGCAGAGGGCATCTATTCAAGGCAGGGCTGCCCGGATAGGGTTAGGGGGGCTGGTGACGTCGGGGTCAGAAGCATTGGGGCTGCACATCGGAACCACTGCATTTAGAAACACGAGCCCGGGCGCCCTCCAACCAGAGGCTCTGCATCCTGGAGGGCGCCGCAGCAGACAGAAAGGAGGAGCAAGCACCCTGCCTGACTGTCACTCTGGTCTCCAGTGCGAGCCACGAATGGGTCTCAAGAAGCAGAGCAGGGAGAAGAAGAAGATGGCGGAACAGTAAGCAGCAGAGTTAACAGCCTCCCTGAGAGATACCATCCAGATACCGGAATATAGCAACATGGGGAAGACAAGAAGGAAGGAAGTGGGTCCTCTGGACCCAGGAAGAATCTAAAGCGAGAATTGAAGCCCACAGAAAGAGTAAAAAGAAACACTTAAACAAAGAAGGTGGTAGCTGGTGGTGTCTCTGCCCAGAGCTGGACCCACTGTGGGGAACCTGGGGACACATGATCAAGATGCTGCAGCAGCAACGACCCCAGAGGCCTCTGCCGAGAGAGGCAGCATTGGAGGAGAGTGGCCGCGGACAGGCGAGCAGACCTGGAGAACTGAACTGGGTGACGGTGAGTGTGCGGAGGTCTTCACCCTCCCGCCAGAGAAAGAGATTGGCTGGGAGATATCTTGAAGTTGGGCTGGGGACTCCTAGCTGGGCGCAGTCACATGGAGGTTGCTCAGGCCGAGCCCCGCCCCCTACACACATCCTGGGAGCCACCTTGGAGGGTCCCTGCAGGTGACGGGCTCAGTCTGGAGACGGCGGCTGCACGCATGCTCCAGGGGTGGTGGTGGAGAGTCCGAGGGTGACGGGCCCAGGTTCCTGTGTGATGGCCCACCCATGCCACACTGTACCAGCCATCAAGGAGCCAAGGCAGGCTGGGGAAAGGCACTGGATAGTGCTATAACAGCGCCCCCAGTGGCAACCATCAGATATCCATAATCAGCACTGGCTTGAAGAACCAGTCTCACTTCAGAGAAATTGTGACCAACGTGAGGAGTGCCTGGGTCCCCAGTATCCATTTGCCCAGAAAAACCCAGGAATATGTCAAGACAAAGATGCAAAAGGCAGTCTCTGGCCTCCAATCCAAACACAGCAAGTCCAGGAGATGCAAATGCAGAAGAGATCGGGAGTCCCACAACTGAAGTTTCTGAGGTGATGGCAACTGAAGTAAAGAAACAACTTCAAGAGGTTATAAAAGAAATTAGAGCATAAATACTAACTCAACTAAAAGAAGAAATGAAAAACACAATAAAAGAACTGCTAGGCAACTCTAAAGGAGACACAGATGAAAAAATGGAGCACAGGAAAACAAGGGAAACCTGGAATGAACAATACAAAAAAGATTTAGAATACATGAAACAGATTCAAAGAGACTACCAGGAAATCAAAAACTCCAATGAAAGTTGGCAAAACCACTTGAAAGAAACTAAGGATAGACTTTCAAACCTTGAAGACAGGTTTGCAGCTTGTGATCATGAAAGGAAAGATCTCTTAACAATAACAAGGAACCTGGAAGTAACAATACAATGGCTGCAAGACAACCCAAAGAAACATAACTTAAGAATAAAAGGTGTTAGTGAAAAAGCAGAGGTCAGTACAAATGAAATTAAAAGCCTATTTACAGAAATAATTTTAGAAAACTTCCCAAGCATGGGAAATGGAAGTGACTTTCAGATAAGTGAAGCATATAGAACTCCAGCTAACCATAACCAAAATAAATCTACACCCAGACATATAATAATCAAGATCCCAGAAATTCAACACAAGAACAGAATATTACAAGCTGTGAGAGAAAAGAAACAGATCACCTACAAAGGAAAATCCATCAGAATCACAACAGATTTCTCAACACAAACCATCAGGTCAAGAAGAGCTTGGAGTGAAGTATTTCAAGCCCTGAAAGAAAACAACTCCCAACCCAGATTGATGTACCCTGCAAAACTATCTTTCAAAATTAATGGAGAAACAAGATACTTCCACGACAAAGAACAACTGAAAGAATTTATGACCACCAAGCCAACACTACAAAGAATACTGAAGGACGTTTTAGAGAGAGATAAAAAGGACCACAACTCCAGAAACAGTGGCAGAGGGATATCGCCGAGCGGGGCAGACAATTGAGTAGAGAGGGAAAGTAGGCAGCCGACTGCAGGAAAGTGGCCTGGTGAAGACGAGGCAGTACATGTTGGCCTTAACCATTAACATAGATGGCCTCAGTCCACCAATGGAAAGAAACACAGGCAGAGTGGATCAGGAGATAGGACCCACCAATATGCTTCATACAAGAAACACATTAAACTCGAAAGGGGGTTCATAGACTGAAAGTCAAAAGGGAGAGAACAATGCTGTATGTGACAGGGAACCAGAAAGAAGTAGGGGTAGCTTGCCCATTAGCTACACAGTGGACAAGAAAGATAGGGAATTTTTGTCCAATGGAAAGCTACTCAGCTATAAAGAAAAATAACCTCAAGCCTCTTGTAGGTAAAGGGCTACAACTTAAGATCATGTTCATGGATGAAATGGTCCAGAGCCACATGGGTGAGCATCATGTTATCTCCCCAGTACAAAAAAAACTAAAGAATTCAAAATACACAATACATATTGTAAAAACGAAAGGGGAGGAAGTATCTAAAAAGGAAAGGCAGTGGCCACTGTTAACCTATCATCGGGATTTGAGTCCTGTATTGTTTTCATTAAGCTGTTTAGTTTAGTCTTATTCTACTTCGGTTTGCCTAATTTTATTATATTTGATGGCATAGACAGCTATTTCAAAGATAACAAAACACATTATGCTAGCCATTATTGATATGTGATCACCTTGTTTTGAAACCCTATATTGCTTTGTTTTGTTTTGAGTGATTTTATCCTATTTTGGTTTGTTTGATTGTATTATGACTGATGATATAAACAACTGCTTAGAAGATAACATGAGGCATTATAGTAATCAGTGTTGTTTTACTGTGTATTGCTTCCATTGTTTTGTTTTTCATTGGTTTTATCCTGTACTATTTTGTTTGATTGTATTGTGCCTGATGGTATGGGCAGTTATTTTGAAGATAGCAAGAGGTATTACAAGGGGAAAGGAGGAAAGAAGGAAGGGAAAAGGAAAAAGACATAAATTTGCATATAGGTATACATAAGATAGTTAGAATGACTGTATTACTAAATGCATTAGTTATTGAAAAAGAACAGTTAATACTCTTACAATTGGATCAATTTTATATGTCTATACCTGTTAATCTAAACAACCCCTTTGAAGGTAACGATATGTAATATTACAACCATTGTCAAATTCCAATCATCTCACTTTGTAAACCTATAATGTTATTGTATTGGATTTGTTGCTGTTATTGTTTGTTTATCTCTTTTGCTTTTTGTTTTTCTCTTCTGTGTCCATCTTCTCTTAAATAAAACAAACAAACAAAAAAAAGCAGCACGGCAGTGTCGTCACAGTGACAGCAGAAAGGGTTTTCCTGCTGGGGTTTGCACGTGGCTTTGTCATAGTCCTGTGACGCGCTATCTCCAGGTTTGAAGGATCAGAGATGCTGTGACTGCTCATTACCAGTGGCCAGGAACCCAGGTCTTAGGACTTTCAGGCCACAGCAGGTTGGTAAGATGGAAGTGGCGGGGTGGGGAGGTGGCAGGAGAACAGAGACTTTCCCAAGGCCATGCTGTGGAACAGGGATCTCATTACCTCCATCAGGGTTAGCCGTCTTACTACCCCTGGTGACAGATACAAGGTCACAGGACAGCAAGCCCGGCAGAGGCAGGCCTTGAACCTGACCCCAGGTCACTGGCAGAATGAAGTGAGGGTCCCCAGCAGAACACGGTGGGGGGTGGGGTCAGCACTGTGGGAACCCTCCCAGGTGTGAGGCATCCTGATGATTCTAAGACAGCGCCCCAGCCCAGCCAGTTTGTCTGGGCGAACAGAGCTGGTCACGCACAGGAAGAACGCTAGGACTCGCCTCAGTACTGGGGATACGAGCTTAAGTTCGGCCCTTGCGTCTGGGGTGTGGGAGCTGGAACTGATCCCAACAGCGCAGATAAGGGGGAAGTGCTGAGTGAGGGGTGCACGGCACAAAGGTGCCCACTTACTGCACGCTCCTCAGGACGTGCCGTCCACACTGCCCGCAGAGGCAGCCCGTGCCCCTTCCTGGGTGAGGGGCACCTGCACGCACTGCCGAGGCTGCGTGGCCCAGGCTGTGTGTCAGCACTGAACCGTCCACTGCCCTCCACAGAGCTGTGCTCTCCTGCCAGGGCCAGCTGCCAACTGTCCGTCCAGCTCAGGAGCCGGGGCCGGGCCGTGGGTGGGGACAGAGGGACCTCCTAAGCCAGGCAATTACTTTGGACATTTTCTACAAAACAGTGAAACATTACAAAACATGAAATCTCTACATTTCCTTGTGTCTAGTGCCTACCACAGTACCTGCCAATAATAAATGCTTGCTGAATGAGAAAATTAATTACACAGTGGAAAGAGCCGTAAAAGCAGGGAGTAAAAGTCGTTTACTCTTATTTTTTCCTAGCATCCTAAAATCAAAGGTCCCAGTAGGAATAAGAAAACCATTTATCCTGGACCTAACCCTGGACCTGCAGCCTCCTTGGAAATCAGTGTGGCATTCTAGGAACTTCAGTCACAAAAGAGAAGGCATACTGTACCAGGACTGGACCCAAGCTTGGACAAAGACAAGGTGAGAATTCACACAGAGAACCAATACCATCCCTCCGCCAGGGAACCAGAAACTTGCATGCACTTCAATTTCTTGAAAAGTATTTCCTGATTTAGTCTTAAGTCTTTAAGTTACAGATATCATTGAGGCTTCTCTTGCAAGTACAAACGTGTATCTTATTTGTACTAAACATAAACACTGGGTTCGACATATAACCTAGGTTTCAGGTTTCCAATTATTAACAGTAAATAAGAGTATTCCCACCTGAGAGAAATGTTTCCCACAAATGTTACATTCAAAAGGTTTCTCACCTAAAAGGAAAACAAAGTAAGTTTGTAAAATCAGTACTTACATTTTCACAGTAATTCTGCACAGTAATTGCATCTCTACCCCACAGAAGGACAATAGGAATCTCTAATTCCTTAGCCTTATCTATTGCCCTGAGATTTACAGAGGATAAAAGTGAAGTCAATATGCTTTTTCCTCTAAAAACAAATCAAGCTGTTCTCTGACTATAAAGCTGTGGTGCAATACGAAGTATTTATTTGCATTGAGAGCACACCCAGGTTTGGCCCCAGTCTTCTCTTTCAGCGGGAAACCAAATGGAGTTTCTCTCCTGACCCCACCTGACCGCTGACTCCTAACACAAGGAAACCTGCGCGCGCGGACGCTGGAGCCCCCAGCAGAGGGACCTCCTGAAACACCAGCAATGGGGACAAACGCCCTGTCTGCCACTTCCAGCCTCCGTGCAGTCGCAGTCACGGGAGAAAACGGGATTTCACGGTGGGAGATGTGCTCCTCAGTCTGCTGCCTCCTCTGACTCTAGTAAGTAATGCACTTCTGGATGGGATGGGACAGAGCGGGCAATGCCATGCTGCCACAAGAAACACAGCTGCTCCAGGGGCATCTGCAGACAGTAACTGCGAAGGGCTGCCTTTCCTCTCCATCACCCTAATGCACGGACCGTGAACACCCACCTCCCTGAGGGTAAAAAGGTTTTGTTAAGATCCTCTTCAAAACCCAACAGTCACACTTGTCTCCTTCTCTGTTGCATTCCTAGGGCTTTGCTGCCTGAAGAAACTGGCTGGCAGCTTTCTGGGCCCACTCTGGGCTCCTCTTACTCTGACTTTATCCTGAAAATGTCAAATGGTTTCCTTGGCCCTGAATGACCATAATCACATTACATTTGTATTTTGGGATGGAAGTTACTGGGATTACAATGATTAAGTCCCTGTAAAAGATACAAGAATTTGAGAAAAGAGAGGTTGCCAGTCACCCAAACTCCTAAGTGACCAAGACTAATGGTCCTATGTGGATCTTAGCCATATGGTCTCAGATGCCCCTTAACGATACTTTTAAAAGTTGAGGCTCTGACGAGTTTTTGTTTAGGGGCTATATCTACGATTCTGTGGCATGGTGAAATGGAAACAGAGTGACTGTGACACATGAATACACGTCATTGAGCCATAAGAAATTTAAGTAAGCAGAAATTGTTTTCTCTCACAGCAAAACTGCGTCTATAATAGACACCTTCAAATGGAGTAATTTTGAACTAGCAATAATAAAGACAATACTTTATATTCAAATGCATTAAAATGTATAAAGGGTTTTCTCAAATACTAATGCAGTCTCCCAGCAATCCACTGGGAGGTAATCACCTCAGCAGAGTAGGACTCCAAGATGCCCAGAGAATACTGTGTCAGTAAGAGTTACACAAACACTGTAAACACAGGGACTGGGGAGGCAGCCCGCCGTGTGTTGTCACACTAGCCTGTGACGCGTTATAGAGTCACGCTGAGTTACAGGAGGGAGGGTGACACACAGGCATTCTACAAGGCGATGAGCGTATTTCGTGTAATACCTTTTCATTCTTGGTCGGACTGAGGACTGAACCCAGGGCCTGCCACATGTACAGTACTTACAAAAACCTTTTGGGAAAGGGGAGAAGGCATTAATTAAGATAATGAAACCTTGAACATTCAACGTTTGAGATGAAATTTTTATTTGAAAATGTCAAATAGACCTAATTCTTATTTAAATGTTTAACTCCTCCCTCCAAACCACTATCTTTCAAATCAGACATTCAAATTACTTCCTGGAGAACTTTTAGAATTATTCAAACTAAATTAACCTATGTTACTTTTTTTTTAAAATAAGCTTGATTTAACTCTAAAGAAACAACTAAATAAAGCTTATCCGCTTTAAATTAGACAACCTGAGTGTAACAGAATAACCGCCTACACTTGTCAGAGATAGACAGCTTACCATACAAAACTGTGACTGAAATAAAAGATGGAAAGGACGCCACCATGGCTGGGTGTGGTGGCACATGCCTGTGATTCCAGCTACACAGGGGGCTGACGCAGGAGGCTCATGCATCTGAGGGCAGTCTGGATAACCTACCAAGACCCTGACTCAAAATTTTTAAAAAGGGCTAGGAGCATAGCTCAGTGCTAGAGTGCCTACCTAACCTGTATGCTGCTCTGGGTTCGATTCCCAATACCTCAAAACAAAACAAAACTAATGAAGTCTGTCATCTCTTTAAAGAATTTTTATAAAATCATTTCTAGAACTTTAAGATGCACCACCAAAATTATAAAGTAAAAAGTAGCTAATGGCCTCTTTTGTTTTCTTTGTGTGTACATGTGTGAGGTAGGGTCTTATTGTGTAGCTCAGGCTGACAGGGAACTATTTAGCTGACAGTGGTCTTCAACTCCAGACCCTCCTGCCTCAGCCTCCTAAATCATGCTGAAATTACAGGCATGCACCGCCACGACATGAGTTTCATTTACAGACACCAACGACTTCAAGAAAGAGGGCAGCAAGGACAGGCGGGGTGCTGCACACCCGTGTCACTCCTTCCCCGAGCCTGCAGGTCCAGGGTGTGTACCTGTATGCGAGCGCCTGTGCAGCTCCAGGTTGCTGGGGTGCTTGAAAGGTTTCCCGCACAATTCGCAGGCATACTGCCTCTGGGGCTGCTGGCTCTGGGACTGCTCCTCCAGGGCTGCCGGTGCCTCGGGCATTTCCACCTCCTGGACGCCCCCATGGAACAGCTCGGAGCTGAGGTCCCCGCTGCCCTTTGCTTCTGCACTGTGGCTGCCAGCGTTCGCTCGTGTGTTCTCAACAGCAAATTCCGTCCCCTTGGTTAAGCCATCGTTTGACTGGGGTTCGGAGGCCTGCTCCGCCGATCTCTGTGACTTTAGGAAATTGAGCTTCTTCAGGTGAACAGCCTTCTTGAGCCGCATCTGCTTGCTCGGCGGCTGGCAGGGGGTGTCGGCGTCCGGGTCGGGTGGGGCCAGGAAGGCGGAGGGCAGGTGCTCGGAGGACTCCAGGAGGCACTCGGAGTGGCTGACACCGCACGGCTGGGTCTCCACCGCGCTGAGGTCTGCAGAGGAGGAGAAAGCAAAGGGCTGCTCGGCCACTCGCTCGTGGCCGGGACAAGCAGCCTGCTTGTAGTACTGCTTGCTGTAGAAGTCCCGGAGCTTGTAGTAGTAACTGGGTTGTTTGCCAGGCAGCTCGGTGCAGCTGCTGTCCAGCGCATCTGAGGTGTGTTTGGCCATCTCACCAGCGGCATGGTGGAGACCGACAGGCAGCGCAGGGGCATGTGCTTCCTCCACAGCCTTGCCGTGTGGGGCCTCTGCTGGGCACTCGGGCAGGAGAGGCGGCGGGTAGTTTTCATTCAGAGCGCAGGTGGCGTCAGCGGGCAGAGCGCCCTGCAGGGGGAAGGAACTGCCGCAGGGCAGGCCGGGCGGCTGCTCCGCAGAGGCCGATTTCAGAAAGGCATGACACAGGTTCAGGACGTTCTGAACCTGCAAACACTGGGCTGTGTCCAGCATGACTTGGATGTTGTCGTGGTTAAGGTCGAGCTGCGAGGTGTACATGAAGTCAAGGATCTGCCCGATGCCGCTGACGTTCTTTACATCTAAGTGGAAAACATCGTTCCTCTGGCTTGAGGAATTCTGGAAGAGGCTCCTGACAAAAGAAGGACACTTGTTGACAGGGTTAGCAGTGCACACATTCTTGAGACTAGCATTCATACGTTAATATTTTAAAATGCCATTCCGTAAAGACCCTGGATTGAACCCAGGGCCTCTGCACTGAGCCACATCCTCAGCTCTTTTTAAATTTTTTTTTTTTTTTTTTTTTTTTTGCGGCACCGGGGATTGAACTCACAGCCTTGCGCCTGCCAGGGCAGGCGCTTAAGCCACTGAGCCAAACTTCCGGCCCTGGTTTTTTGAGGCAGGGTCGCACTATGTAGCTCAGGTCGGCCTTGCGCCGCGTTGTAGCCCAAGCCGGCCTCGAACTCACAATGCTCCTCCTACCTCAGCCTCCCGAGTGCTGGGATTAAAGGCGTGCGCCACCACGCCCGGCTCTTCTTTTTAAATTTTGAGACAGGGTCTTGTTAAGTTGTCCTGGTGGGCTCAAACCTGAGATCCCCCGGCTCCCGGACTGCTAGGATTACAGGCACGCACCATAGTGCCTGGTTTATCATAAGCATGTTTTAATCTTTTAACTGGTTTGCCACACCATCCAATGAAGCAATTCAAATGAAGTAAGTAGTGTTTTGGGTATTCACCTTTAAAAACAGGTATTAAAGTAAATGGCTGAAATATACTCACTGAATTTACACATAAAAACACTACACATAGTAATACGGCTGATAAACCACAGATCAAGATCTAGTAACTATTCTAAACATGATCTGTTTAACATACATGATTACTCAAAATATTTTTGTAAGTATACACTAATATAGAAAGTTAAATTTTCATTTAATATTGCA
Organism: Dasyprocta punctata; assembly: GCA_004363535.1. NCBI lineage: Eukaryota > Metazoa > Chordata > Mammalia > Rodentia > Dasyproctidae > Dasyprocta > Dasyprocta punctata. The sequence continues at coordinate 1,550 of RJWM01025990.1, read as the reverse complement.
TGTTTAGTCTGACAAGTGATGCACTCCAGGCCACACAACATATACACAAATATTTTTAGGCCTAAGAGCCCCGCAGTAACTTCCAAAACCAGAACCTGCTATTTTAAAGTAACCTCCAGTACATGGTCACTTTGTAACTAGCAGTTTATTTATTTGGGTGGTGGGATTTTGGGCAACACAGTGTTCAGAACCAACAGTAAAAAACGCCCCAGGAGTTCACGAAGGAGAAAAGGCCCCCTGAGAAGCTCGGTTTCCTTGTTCTGGGCACAAGCGGAGTCTGCAGGGGGTGGAGTCGATACTGCCTGTAACACCAGAAGCCAAGCTGATGAGCCTGCCTCATGAAAGCAGTCTGTCAAATACGGTAACCAGTTCTCCCAAAAGGCCTCCAACCTGCCCTCATCTCAGCTCACAGCAGCCACTGTTTCATGACAATGACACCCAACTGTCCCCGGGAGACAACAGGTGGCTGCCACGCCCACGCCCAGCACTGCAGAGGGTTGGAGAGCCTGGTCTCGGTCTTGGGAGTGAGCTGGTTTGTTAGGACACAGTGCAGCATGGACAGAGCTGAGGCTCCGCCTCAGGGCCCAGGCCCAGCAGGGTAGTGTAAATCACCTTCCAGGCAATGCTCACCAGAGCGGTAACAGGGGCCTTTAACAAGGAGGCCATGAGAGGCCCCACCTCAGGGCCCAGGCCCAGCAGGGTAGCGTAAATCACCTTCCAGGCAATGCTCACCAGGGCGGGAACAGGGGCCTTTAACAAGGAGGCCATGAGAGGCCCCACCTCAGGACCCAGGCTCAGCAGCATAGCGTAAATCACCTTCCAGGCGCTTCTCACCAGGGCAGTAACAGGGGCCTTTAACAAGGAGGCCATATGAGTCTCCGCCTGAGGGCCCAGGCCCAGCGGGTTAGTGCAAACCACCTTCGAGGCGATGCTCACCAGGGCAGTAACGGGGACCTTTAACAAGGAGGCCATGTTAGGATCCACCTGAGAGCCCAGGCCCAGCAGGGTAGCGTAAACCACCTTCCAGGCGCTGCTTACCAGGGGGGTAACAGGGGCCTTTAACAAGGAGGTCATGTGAGTCTCCACTTCAGGGTCCAGGCTCAGCAGGGTAGCGGAAACCAACAACTTTCAGTCGCTGCTCAGTAGGGTGGTAACAGGGACCTCTAACTGGAGGTCATGTGATGCTCCGCCTCATGACCCAGGCTCAGCAGGGTAGCACAAATCACCAACTTTCAGGCGCTGCTCAGTAGGGCGGTAACAGGGACCTCTAACAAGGAGGCTGTCTTAGTTATTTTTCACTAGTTGCCGAGACAAAATACCTGACGCCCAAAATTAGGGAAGGAAAGGTTTATTCTTACAGTTTCTGGCGAGTTTCAGTCTATCAGTTGGCTCCAAGTCAGCATGGGATGGCGGGGCTACAGTTCATGCCGGCTGCAAGCCACAAGGCACGCTGGCGACAGAGACAGGAAGGAAGTGGAAGTGGAACAGCAAGCAGAAGAGGAAGACCCGCCTTCCCTTACACTGTATCTCAGCTCCACCCCTGGGCGTGG
>RJWM01025989.1:0-28649 GCA_004363535.1 Dasyprocta punctata | reverse complement strand
GGCCATCTTGGAGGAAGTCTCTGAAGTCATTTTTAAATGTCCTACTTTTTAGTGTGTAGCTCCTGAAAGGGGAAAAGAAAAAAAAATGCAGGAAGGAGGAACTATGGCACTGACCTTGCAAGTCCCTGGAAATTCATCTTAACCAGAGGAGAGGAGTTTCTAGAAACAGGGAGTAGTGGGGGTAACAAGAATAGCAGTCCATTTCTTTACCCATTCCTGTTTAATAGGAAGCAAAAATTAGTTATTCAAGCACAAATCCTTGATATTTACAGGACAAGCTACTCCCAGGATGTGTGCACAGCTGCCTGCCATGAAGAAGCTGAGAATGGGCATGGATAGCTGATATTGTGCAAAGAGTTTTAATTGACCAAAATTAACTGTGCTTTACTATTTGAAAGACTCGAGTTCAAAATAGTTATATTAGCCAAATTCAGCTTGTGCTATTGTTGTTTAGGTTGTTGCTTTCTGTTCTGCTATTTTTCCAGGGTCCTCTCTCAAGTACTAAGTATTTTAACTTAGAATTTATAATATGGGAATATTTAAAGTGACTTTAAAGAAATGAGTAGAAAATATAGCAAAAAACTATAACACTGTATACAACAAGTATATTTGAAGGAAATAGAGTCCTAGGAATGAAAAATGCTGTACTTGAAATTGAAAGCATGAGAGATGGGCTAAATAGATGCGAGAATTTATTGGTAGAAATAGGTAGAGAAGAAGAGAGAATTAATTGATTTAACAAAATTTCCCAGTTATCTGACAGAGCAATAAGATTGAAGTATTAAATACCCATTAAAAATGAAGCAATATAAAGTATGTAATAAAGAAAACAGAAAAAGGGTAATATTTAAAGAAATAATAATTTTTCAGTTAAAAAAAGTATGAATTTGAAATTGAAGAATTGTATCTACTCCAAAGAGAATAAAAAAATTCCTCTAAATATTTTTACTTGTTATCCAGTATTAACATCTTCTTTTCACAAATCTCATTTTTATATGTCTATGATATTTCAGTAATAAAGTGTGAATAAAATATAGACTAAAATAACCTGAATACTTGGGAAGTTCATAGTCATCATCATTTATATTCACAATTATCCTCATGGTCATCAGCATTAATGCATATCAAGAATAAGAAACTGAACTAAGCATTTTAGATCAGTTACTTTATTTTCTGCTAAACTAGTGTATTACTTTTCTGGATGAATTTGAAGATAGCTGTATGCTTTCTTTTGAATAAAGAGACCAAAATTAATTTTAAAATTTTTGTCTTTTCTAATATTCCATGAAAATCATTTTACAACTGTGCTTATTATAATTCATATTAATTTCCAGAATGGTTATATCAATTTATTCATACAGTAGACATTTACTAGTTGATTGTTAGGTACCCTAAGGCACACTATTATACTTATTGTATACTCTGAAGATTGTGTCACTAATTATTTATTATATACCAATATATTACAAGATTTAGATCAAAATAACATCTATTTATTTGGTCATGTTTCTTTAAATTGTGAATATAGGTGACCTCCACTTGAGGCAACTCGTTCAGCTCCATACCCTGAAAGCTAGGCCTCCTTCACTTCAGCACCACAGAGAAGCAGTGGAGACCTCATTATTCACACTCATGTATCATCTAAGAGTCTATCTAAGATTTTACATGTGGTAGTAGAAAAGTTTCCAGTAGCAAGAAAAGGCAATCCCCAATAGGCAAGCGTGTCTCAGTCCTCTGTTATATCATGTTTTCTAGTGTTTATTCCATTGGTCAAAGCAAGTCACATGGTCAAACTCAGTCAGTATATATGAGTGTATGTGCGTGTATAAGCAAATGTGTGGCATGTATGGGACTAAGCATAGATACAGGAGAATGGGATACATTAGGGTCACTACTATAACAGTTTTCTTTAAGGGTTAAAATTGAAATTAAAAATTTAAATGGTGTTAGTAGTTCAATTAACCATAAATTCTGAGACAGATAAAACTTTAGTCTTATTATCATTTTAAGATTATACACCATAGTCATTCCTTAGGTCATGGCAGCCCTTTTGAACTGTTGTGAAGGGCAGTTAGCCTAGATGGGCAACCAGTTGAATCCTTCAGGTAAAAAGCCGCCACTTAAACAGCTCCACTAGAAGGGCTGGTCTCATAGTATACAGTCCCTCAAGTGTGCTCCTTTGGAGAGCTGGCCTTGGAGGCAGTGAGTTATTGCTTCTGTAGAAGGATCAAGTACCTAACCTTCCATTCATATCTCACTGCCACAGGCAAACAATCTTTTGACCTCTTTAGAAGCTTGAAGAAAGATGGTGCCCTCTAGTACTTTGGACAGTTAAGCCTGCAAGAATATAATTAATCATTACTTTCTGGGTCAGCTCCTGAAACAGCTCCTTTATCATCATCCATCTTTTGCTAGAAGATATCTTTAAATTTCACTTTGTTAAAAGAGAATTATGTGGCTGCCTTTTGTGAAAGTGGGATAAGAATGTTAGAAGAGCACAGTTTTATCTTTGTTTGTTTGTTTAGGTGGGGGAGAGATTTTTTAAATCCATAGTATATTTATGAAGATTGTAAGATGTTTGGGGATAGTTGTGTCTTCGGAAAATTATCACTTGCATACACTATAGTAGGTATTTGTTGCCAACAGCTATCATTTGTTTGCTTCTTCCTGTAAACCCCAGATTTCCACGTGGCAATTTACATGTTTTCTGGAAAGCTGGCTCTATCTGAAAGTTCCAAGCTGGGAGCTGAGGCTATAATTAGACAGTCAGTGAATTTTATTCCATTGAGAAGGTAACGTATGTGAATACAATTGGATTGAATTTGCAGGAATGTAGGGACAATTCCTATGGCTATATATCTTCTGAGAGCTATCTCTCTGAGGACCAGAAGAGGTGCCAGGCCTAGAGATCTGGAAGAAAACTATACTGAAAGCAGAATAGCAAGATGGAAAGAGATGCCATCCATATTGACATTAGTGATCTGCTGATTTGGGCTTTACCTGAAGCAACCTTTTAGTTATGCGAACCAATAAATTTTCCCTTTTTCATTCTTGTCTGAGTTAGGTTATATTATTATAACCAAAGTATCCTGACAAATTCACAGATGACCCAAAACAGAAGATAAAATTCTCAAATTTTAAAGTCCTTTACAGACTACTAATTGAAGAAGAGGATGCTTTTGAAATACAACTATGAAGGAGGGAAAATTATAACCAAGAGGAGAGAAAATTTATTTAATATCCTGTTCCTAGCAAACATTGTATAAGAAGGAGCTTAACAAATAAAATTTGATGGTGTAGGAAATTTCAAATGACAGAAGCCACACTATGTTTTCCTACTGGAATAAGGTCTGTTTTGTGCCTGGGAAAAGTCTGACTTAGCAACCCACAGAACCATTTGTATTAAAATTAATTTAGCAGATATTTATTGAACACCTAGTGTATATCAGATGCTTGGAATACAGAGGATGGTAATAGTAAAAATTACTCTCTCCCTCTATTAAAAAATTCAAAAATAAATGAAAATAGGGGGAAGTGACCCAGCAAAAATAATTACAACTCAATGTAGTAAATCTTTATAGTGTGAGAAGACCGTTATCAAAATGATCTGTTTTTCCTATAGTCTAAGTTAGGGGTCCCTGCATACATATCTATGACAACATTTCCTCTGTGGCAAAATTTAAAAATGACAAGAAAATTAATGACATTTTCATAAAGCTGGATTCATAAAGTTGAAAATATTTCATTGATTCTGAGATTATATTCCTCTCCCTTAATTTGGTTCTAACTTGTCCTACATATTGAAGTGTGTGTGTGTGTATGACATTTGGAAAAGCAAAGTAAACAATAATAAGCCTTCTTTTTTTCTTTTTAAAATAATGCCTATGTCAGAAAAGTTTGGTAACCACTTTTCTAGTGTATAGTTAGAGAAGGTTTTGAGATATAGGTTATTTAACCAATGTACTAAAGAAGACAGAAATCTCTGTATAAGCAAACAAAGAGATATGAAATGGAAAGTCTTAACTGAGCAATGGCATATATATATATAGTCATCAGATTTTATTTAATTTTAATTGGTATGTTTGCTATATATAATGATCACATTCAACATAGGGAAGTTGTATCAGTGGATAAAATATCTTAATTTTTCTTCTTTTTCCATTCCCCTGATCCCTGTCCACTCTTCTTCCCCTCTCCATTTGCAAAAGCTTTGCTAATGACATATATTCTTGCACACTTTAAGATAACAATATATGAAGGGAGTGGCAAGTCCTAAAGCTGAAATATTTGGCTTGATTGAAATATTAAAAGAACTTGAGTATCACGCTAAAGAATTTGGATTTGACCTGATAGGCAGTTGCTGCTATAGAAGCATTTTAAAGTAGGACAGTACATTATCAATATGTAATTTAGAGAGGTAAGAAAATTGATTGGAAAATATATCTATATTTTTGACAGATGCATTTTTAGCGCATCCACAGGTTGATAGCTACTTTTTAAATATAAACAATAAATCTCTTTAGTGGCCTGATAGCTATCATAAGGAATTGTCATTGATTCTTACAAAAAATATGAACCTGAAGCTTGAGTTATCTGGTAAATATCAAACAACAGAGGGGACATTTCTCTGTTTCTGTCTATGTCTCTCTCTGCCTCTCTCTTTCTTTTCGTTTCTCTCTCCCTCCCTCTCTGCTTTATGCCTTCCAAAAGTTGCTTTCCTTTTATCTTATAAATGGAAATAGTTTAATGCCTGATATGCTGGACTGAAACAATACCTCCTTTTAATCTGTCCAGAAACCTAACTGTTTCTCTAGAAAGTACCTTGAAACCCTTTGGGAGGCATCTAGTTAATATTATGAAGGGTCTGAGAAAGACAAATTTGTACACTCTGGGTCTCTAAGGAGACATTATATTTTGCCTGACAGAGGAGTTGCTGGCTTGATTTTCCCTACTCTAAATGAAAATAAAATTAAAAAGTAACCAAGCTGCCACATGCAGCCACATCTCTGCACTGGATTAACTTGAGGCATCATTTAGTGGTAAAGAAAATGCCTTGAGGTTAGAGAATTTCATTGGTGTTCCAGATCTTTGCTTATTATTGGAGTGATCTTGACCAAGCATCTTAGCTCTCTGGTCCTTTGTTTGTTCATATGTCTATTCAACCTTGTAAATTTGCTAGGAGCATTCAGTAAATGACATCAGGAAAGCATAGCTTTTGGCCTATCATATATGTCATTGTTGGAGTTGATTTCTCATAGGGAAGATTGATGGACTATTTTTATTTGTCTTCTTCAGAGTTCAGGGAAGACTGCAAATGGAGGCTTCTGTACCACATGTCTAAATGCTAAAAAGTTATTGATTACAATGACATATGTCAAATAAATGTTATATGCTTCTAGATTAGTAAGAATACTTTTATAATGGAAATCTTAAAAATGTGTGTAAAGCAACAGTTCATAACAAATAACTGTGGATACTGCAAATGAATATTTGCATAGGGTATAATATTTTCTACAAATTCTCCCTGTGCTGGCCACTGGGCTGTAACAGGAGGAGAGGAGAGGCACAAAGTTCTCTTCCTCTTGTGGGCTAGGTTGTGCTTGCTCCCCAGGTCTCCTGGTCTTGTCTTCCTCTTTACTGGGGGAAAGGCTCCATCATACCTCCTAAGAATCAACATTTAGAGTGCTTCCAAGATTTAACTATTATAAATTGTGCTGGTATAAACATTGGTATGCATATATCTCAGTAATATGACGTCTTTAACTGTTTTGGTAAAATGCCTACAAAGGAAATACTTAACCAAATAGAATTTCTAGTTTTAGTTTTTTGAGAAATATTCATTCTGACTTCCATAGCGATTGTGTCAGTTTACAGTCCCACCAACAATGAAGAGGGGTGTTTTTCTCCCTCATAGTCTTTCTGGCATTTGTTATTTGATTTCTTCATGATGGCCATTGTCTGTTGTTTCTGGGGTAAAATGAAATCTCCATGTTGTTTTTATTTGCATTTCTTTAATGGCCAGCAATATCGAGCATTTTTTCATGTATTTAGTTGTCATTTGTACTTCTTCCGTGAAGTGTCTATTCCTTTAAGTTGCCCATTTTTGATAGACTCTTTCATTTTGGGTGATCTAAGCTTTTCAGAATTCTTTATATATTCTAGATATGAGGCCTCTTTCTGAAGAATCACTGGCAAAATATTTTCCCATCATGTAGTTTTTCTTTTTACTCTGTTGGTTGTTCCTTTTTCTGTGTAGAAGCCTTCTAATTTAATACGATGTCATTTGTTGATTCTTTGAACTATTTCTGGGGTTCTGTTCAGAAAATCCTTACCCTTACCTATGACTTCAAGAGTTTTCTTATCTTGTCTTCCAGTAGGTTGTTTCTGGTTTATTATTTAGTTCTTTGATCCATTTTGTAAAAATATCCCTAGTTCTAGTTATGCAGAACCAATATAGTCAAATGGCCATAGTTCCAGAATAAGATTTATGCAAACTGAATAAAATTTTCAACAGCATTATCCAAAGAATTTGAGAAAACAATCTTAAAATTCACATAGAAGTAGAAGACCTAGAATAGCAGAAGCAATTCTGGGTGAAAAGAGCCAAGCAAGAGGCATCACAATTACAGACTTGAAGTTACATTACAAAGCTCTTGTGATAAAAACAGCATGATACTAGCATGAAAAACAGACATCATGATCAATGGAACAGAATAATGATGCAGAAACAATTCCAAGTATGTTCAATCTTTTGATCTTTGACAAAGGAGTAAAAAACATACACTGGAGGAAAGATAGCTTCTTTAATAAATGACCTTGGGAAAACTGGCTATCGACATCCAAACAATTGACTCTAGATTCATATCTCTCACCATGTGCTAAAGTAAAATCACATTTAAAAAAATGACAGTTTAGTCTCCTTTTGGGTACTCTTCTTTTTGTTCACCACAGATTTGCTTTCTTCTCCATTTTATTTTGACTGGATTAGGCAAATGTTCTACATTGCTTCCTCAAAGTTGCTTCTCCCCCTTTGCTGACTTGGAGGTAGTCATTTCTAAGTTTTAACATGCATGCTTTATTGTATTATTTTTAATACAAGCTAAAGTTTTTCTGCCCTAACCAGTAAGAATTCATAGGTAGTAGAAAAAGGAAGGGAACTTTTGTGAAACAGATGGCTTTTATTTATCTTTTAAGAGTAGGAAAATTAATTGAGGAAATGGAATGGAAAACAGGAATGAGAAATAGGAATAGCTTCTGAGAGACAGGAGCAGACCGGAATGAGTTGCCAATGAATCCACTTTTCAAAGCAAGTTTTATAGAGCAAAATCATGAGGTGCATACAACATGGGTCAAAATTATGATTAACCAGTAAGACTGCAAGTATAGTCACTTAGGTAATATTGATCCAATAAGGGCATATGGGTGACAACTTACCTTGGTCAATAATCTATAGTCTTAGTTTAGGTAGTCTTTAGTAGTCTTGGTCTCAGTAGTCTTAGTCCTAGTGGTTTTAGCCTTAGTGGTTGGGAGAGGATGGCCCACCCCTAACGAGATAATGGAAAATCTCAAAAGGGTGATACCAATAACTTCAAGCTTCCATTTATCCCTCAGTGAAGTATGTAAATCTGGTCATTGTGACTTTAATCTTCAAATGTACCTCTAACCACAGTTTTGATGCATTCTTATCTTCTATACTGAATCCCTCAATGGTCCAGCCCTGTCTGGCTACCTACTGTATTTCTACCTCATTTATCTGTCTATAATACCCTCCCCCACAAGAAGTATCCCTAACTGTGGTTAGAGGAGAAAGGGCATAGTCTCTATTTAGCTGCTTTGAACTGAGAAGGTTTATCACAGGGGAAACCATAGTCGGGGGCCTCCTCCACAGAGCTAATCTAACGGGCCTTAGTTAGAAGTCATGTTGCAGTTTAGCACTTATGAATTCCCTTTATGAGGTTGATCTAGTCGATGCTGGTGAAAGGAGTCTGGCACCTTTGTTGTTGGTCCCATCTGCATGATCACTTGGAGTTTGGCAGCCTCTAGGCAATAAACAAATTTTCCAAAAAGTTAAAGCATGTGTGCTCAGAGCATGAGTACTAGAATGGGAAGGCAGGTTGGGAAAAGAGCCGTATCTACAAACTGTTCTTCAGGAACTGGAGTAGTGATTGTACTCAGTTGGCTCTTAGATCCCTCTAGTAATGGAGGTTATTTATAAGTCTGATATTTCTTATTATAAATCCTTCTGGTTTTAACAGAGGGTGGTAATCAGCGAATGAACAGTGTGCCAAAAGAAGGTCACCAAAGAGGGAAAAATCTCCCATCCTTTCACAGAAAGCAGTATGGTCAAGCAAGACCATGACCCATCCTGGTGGCTGACTCTGACAGATGCGCTGAGAGGTTCTGTATGTGGTTCCAAAAGTAATGTCTGAGGGGTCTTAACCTACCTTCATAAAGAGCAATTTTGATTAACACTGGTTTGAGTTTAACTTGATCTTAAACACCCATCAGAAAAATAGGACCAAAAGATGTATGAAAACAATATCAGAGTAATAAAAGATAGATATAAAAGGGGGTCCAATTGTTGACCCCTTCTGGCAGTTTCCAGCTATACTAGTAGCTGACCACTGTCATGGTTCATTAAGGCAGGAAAAACTACAGTAGAATCTATAGGAGCTCAACAAGAATCTTTTAAGAGATGGGTTTTAAAGAATTAAAAGAATTTGGTAGCCTGTATTGCATTGTTCCTAGGTGCAATTAGGAGAGTTATGCCTCTATTCTTTGGGGAAGATGTTGCTTAAAAGGGAATTGGTCATTGACCAAGCTGACTTGGAAAATGAAAGAAAGCCAGGAAAGCAACTGTAGCAACTAAGATAAGATGCAGTCTAAAATCCGTTTTTAAACTGGGTAAACTTCTCCAGATCATTGGAGTCCTCTTACACCAGTTTCCTGTTTTACCCATGGCCCCAGTGTTATGCCTTTAATGGATATTTCATTGTACTGTTTCTCACAAGCTTCTTGAGAAGAGGGCATATGTGTCAAAATTCCGTATTATTCAAAATACAGAATTGGAATCTGAAACAGAAAAATTATACTTTTTTTTAGAAGAGAGCTATGATATGGGATATTGAAGTTTTCAGGTTTGCAGAGAAAGGTATATTCTAGACCTAATACCAGTTTGTGTATTCAGGTACTGTGCTTACCTTTGTGTACTTTGCTAAGAATGTTTTAGGCTTAGTGAGCTAAACTCATATCATATTATAGATGAATTAACCTGAGGAAATCTAGATAAGGCTAAATTTGTCTCTTATAGGCTTTCTATGTGTTGCTATTTAAATGTTTTCCTGACATTCAGTGTAAAGAAGTAATGATTCTTAAAATCAAATTGTTTTATTGTCATAATAGGGCAGCGCTGATGAACTTTTTAGAGCTTTCAATGATACAAACACCCATCCGAGGTACACTTGCTATAGGTTCACCACCACTGTAATAGGGTCTGTCTTAACTAGAAAGTGTGGATTCTTATCCCTAAGGCTTGTCTTAGATTCAGAACTCTGGACTCTTCCAGAGATTTAATTGAAAGAATAAAATGTTTTTATTAAATAGACAGCATAATTTCACAAGTCATAGATGGCATATTACACATAAGCTATGAATGACTTACCTTGCTAAGTTTTTGTTTCCTTTCTTTGTTCTCCTAATACATAAATGTATTCCATAAAACTCTTGAAGAGAAACCAGTTGTATTTGTTCCTCCCTTCTGTAGCTGCTTGTGTTGGACTAAGGATGATCCTGGCTGCTTCTGATTCAAATCCAATTCAAACCTCTGTTTCTTCTAAACTCTCATGCTATGCATATGGCAGGTGTTCAATTCATACCTGTTGATTGACTGAATTGGAATTGATTAGTACTCTTTATTAAGGAGCCTGGAGACCAGTGGGCATGTCCTCTGGTGTTTTACATGAGAATATCTGCCTGCTACACTTAGAGTAATCATCTCTGTTGGACCCACAGGCTGAGGGATGTGAAAATGCTGCTTCTTGTCCTGAACTGTATACTGAACAAGTTCCATGATTCTAATTAAACTTTCTTTTCTAAATTTAAATTAAAGTGAATTAGATACAAGGTGGTGACAAGCATTGTGGTATTACTACTATATGAGCTTTTTAAAAAAATGTGAACTTTTAATAATCCTCATAAAAAAAGAATATCACTGAAGTACTGGCTGCTGCCTCCTCTGCTTTGTGAATTGCTTATTCTCTTTGGGGTGACATTTGGTGTGGCCCACAGTCACTGCTGTCAGCAGGATCTTGGAGGATAGCAGGATTTTATCTGGCTTGTTTTGTCCACAAACTACTCTATTCCCCAAAGGCTGACAGCAAATAGACTTCTGGGTGAATAATAAGTGGGGGCCTGCTGACAGGCTGACATTCTTCAGAATTTCTTCTGCAACTGTTCACACCACTGTGTTTTGGGCCCGCTCAACTTGAAATAAAATGTTTAAGAAAACTACTGAAGCCCTATCCCTGTCCAAATGTAACAGAAAAGCTTGATTTTAGGACTGGAAGGTAGTTTAAAATTCTCCTGAAAGGAGTGCTTTTGTGAATTAAGTGAATATACAAAAGCAGCCAGTGTCTATTTCTGAAATGGAAACATGAGGAAATCAATTTATTTCTGCTTAGAAAATACATCCTCTTTAGATTTTTTAAATTAAGCCATGCTATAAACACAATTACTATTATTATTTTTATTTATTTTAAAAAATTTTTATTTTAAAGAGAATAAAACCAAGCAAAATAAAATAGAACAGAGCCAACCAAAACAAACCACTGTAAGTGACACAGGAATTCAAACCAATACAAAATCAACAATGGTTACCATAATGCAACTTCTTATCCTCAAAACAGCTACAGATACCTTCAGACAGTAAAAATCAAACTAAACAGAACAGAATAGAACCAGGAAAAACAAAACAATGAATGCAATAAAGGACTTCAAAACAAGACAACAGTAAATCCAAAATGGCTATTATAATATATTTTGCTATCTTCGAAATAGTTGCCCATTCCATTGGACATAACAAAATCAAACAAAACAAAACAAAATGAAACGCAACCCAACCTAACAATGAAAATGATACGGGACTTCAAAACAAGATAATAGGTTATTAACAGTGGCCACCACCTTCAGAAGGAGATCCCCCATAGATGCCACACTGTGCACCATTATCCTCTGAATAGATGATCAGACTACCAGCTTTAGACCTGCAAGTGTGTAAAACAGCAAACACCACAAACATCAAATTGCATTTCACCTCAATAACTATCATCGCAGCCTGTGTTTCTCTAGATCAGCTGGTTGTTTATCGGAGGTGGGGGTGGGGTGGTGACCCTTCCTGTTTCCCAGTCCACAAGCCAGATGGGGATGGGGTCTGGCTGTTCCCCCAGTGGTGGTAGCCTGCGTTTGCAGGGAGGCCTTGCTTCTTGGTGATTCCTTGTTCTCTTCCCCCTCAGTCCATGAATGGTGCTGACTCATGGGAAAAGGCTAGGGTCTGGCTGTCCCCACAGTGGCGGCAGCCGATGCATTGTGTTGGTTCACAGGGAGGCCTCGCTTCTTGGTGATTCCAAACACAATTACTTTTATACGAGGTAGACTGAGTTAAAATGTTAGATCCTAAACCAAAGGAGAGAACATTAATTACTTTGGGAATTACAAAGAATTAAATATAATTTATCTGAAATTAAGTAGATGTAAATTTCTTGAAATCACCTGTCCATGAAGTCATAAATATGAATAATCATATACAGTGTATGTTCTTAATGGGGAAGGGAATGAAAAGTGGTTACCAGGTGAAGATAATGAAACACTGGTTAAACAAGGAATGAGTAGAATGAATATCCCCTGCTTCATGCTGAACCAAGAACACTAGTGATCAGAAGGGAAATGACTAGCCTGTTTCTTTCCATTTCTTCATGTTGTTTGTGAATGTTATGTGGGGAGACTCTATGCAGAAAGAAGACTGAGAATTCTTGGGAGGCCGCACAATGAAATTAGGTACCCCAGAGAGTGACCAGTATGGGAAGGAGCAAGGGGTTATTGGTAATAGTGTGTATCAAAGAGAATTTCTTTAAATGTGATGAGTTTTTCTTTTTTCTTTTTAGTTTTGCTTTTGTGAAAAGTTTTCTATTAAAAAGTATGGGAGAGAAAGGATAAATAAAATATTCTTTTAAAGGTCTTATCTAGATAAAAACAGCTTGTCCTTTTTAAAAATGGGAGATATTGCAGCACATTTATATGCTGGCACGGATCTAGGAAAGAAGGAAAAAATGATGATGAAAGCAGTAGATAGAAAAAAAGCAAAAAAAGCAATAGATAGGCCATCTTTGGGGTTTTGCTGGTGAGTAGGTGAAAGAAGATGAGATATGGGACAGCCACAAGAGTTTGTGTGAGATAAGCATATGAATGTTTCTGCTAGAGAGGTAGGTGTTTTAGTAGTCAGAGTAATTCTTAGTAGGTGACATAAAATAATCAGTGGCATACTTTTTGCTCATACCACAGTCCAGAGAAGGTCAAACAACTCTTTTGGGCAGCTTCCTTCCAACTAGTCATCCTAGAACTAGGACTACTGTTATGGCATGGTTGTACTCATCTAGAATCCTTTACTTCCAGCCGTGAATGTGTACGCAAGAATCTCAGAGGAGATTTATGGGTCAGGTATAGAAAGGGATTCTTTACTTTCTCTCATATTACTTTAGTCATTATTAATGTGCTAATTCAATGATCAGGAAGGCTGGAAAATGTAGCTTTCCTGTGTTGTCAGAAAAGAAAATGAGAATTTATGAGCTTCAGCATTCCTGCCACAGGAAAGAAGGTAGAATACAGGGATGCAGGCAATCTTTTGTCAGTAGATATAGTTGGGGGACCACGTGGAAATTCTTTTTATGTCTCAGTGAATAGGAAACAAGGGAGTAGAGAAACATATTTAGAATTTAGGAAGCTGCTGACAGTGGTGTAAAATTGTCACCTAAGAGGATGAGGAGTCAGGGAAATAGTGCATTACTACTGAGAGAACTGTTGTCAAGTGCCAGAGGGTTGGCTTGTGAGTGTGGTTTGTCAGGGGTGCAAACGGTGGGAAGGTGGACTGGAAGCTGAAGACCAAGCTCACACATACATCTATTTGTCATTCTGACTGATAGCAGTGACCTTCAGAAAGCCCTGGCCACTGGTTCATTTCTGCTTCTAATTAGCACACAAATTTCATTTTGGTCAACTATACCCTGAAACTGTATAGGGAAAGCAATTCTGGGGAATGTAGTTACTGGCCTTATTCAAAATGTCAGCAAAGACAATGTAGTATACTTAGCTTTAATTTTTACCAAGCCACCTATTAGTATTTGAAGTGGTGTACACAGTGGTATCTTGATTTGTGAACATAATTTGTTTTATGATTTTGGGAAGGATGGCTGCATTTATGTTAGGAAGAAGGCCATGTTTGAGTTTGTTACCCAGTGCAGAGTTTGCAAGCAAAATTTTGCCAAATGCTTTTGTTTACAAATAGAAGCATTCATGAACCAAGGTATTATCTATCATATTTACTTTCTTTGATTTTTGTTTCTGTGTTCTTATAAGATTTAATCACATGAACACAGTGATTTTGTATGTGTATGTGGAACTGGGGATCGAACCCAAGCCCTTTGCACTGAGTTACATTGCCAGCTCATTCATTTTGTTTTTGAGACAAAGTCTTTCTAAGTCACTAAATTGCCTAGGCTGGGCTTGGATTTGCGATCTCCCTGCTGCAGCCTGGAAGGCATGTGCCTCCATGCTGAGTATATCCTGTACTATTGTTATTAGCATCTAGAACAAAATAGGGTATGGAAAATATTTGTGGAATGAGTTTTTTGGACATCTTTTGAAATACTTTTAATGTATGTATATATGTGCATAAATGTGAGAATAAAATTTTACAAAAATGTGATCATACTACAATTGCAGTTCTGTAAAGTTTTTTGCTGTTTTACTTACGAAGTTATAGTCATAGGCCTTTGCCTCTTGTGTTTGTTGGCCACCACCACCTTGGTTTTCATGATTCAGTCCTGACTTACATGCTTTTTAGCTCTCTGCTTTCTGTTACCACAGATGGCAGCTGTGGTTTTAATTTGCAAACATTTCTAGCAAACAATATATTGTGGAAAGAGTGCTTATTCCCTAGATGGAAGCCAGTGAGAGTTCTTGCAATGAATTTACTGAGATAGTAATATTTGTATGTTCCTCATTCAGTTATCCTAAGGCTTTGTTTCATTTTGTATTCCCTAAGTGAGAAAACTATAGTAGAGGCATAGTTTGATCCAATTTTTTTAAAAAGCTAAGACGATTAAATTTTAAATATCACTGTATCCTACTATTTTCCTCAAAAAAAGGCATGGAACAAAAAAACATGAATTGTTAACATTTGATATTCTGGATAGATATGCAAAAGTGAGATGGGAAAGGGGTAATAGAACTATTTGGAGTTGTGTTAATTGATCCCATTAGTTCAGGGAAAGAAACTGTGATTGCTTATATTGTTTGATCTCTTTTGAATGCCTGTATGGTGTAATCTGAGTAACTATTTTGAAGAGAACAATATGCAATATAGTGACTATTGTTAATTTCCTATCAGCTTATATCAAAATTTTGTTTTTATTGTTTTTGTTTCTTTCAATATCTTCAAAATAAAAAAGAAGCTAGGGAGCACATTAACTTTGTAATTATATATGCATAATTTTTATGCATCAACTTTATTTTTTATTAGTACATATTTACAGTATGTGATGATTATATTCATCTGAGGGAGTAGATACATGTACATAAACTATCTTAATTCTTTTGTTTTTCTTTCTTTAACCCCTACTACTATCTTTTAGACCCTTTCTCATTTGCAAAACATCTATCTCCTTGTTTCTTATTATATATCTTTTATTTTTCTTTATATTTATTCATACTTTAGGTTTTCCATATAACAGAAACCATGCGCTATGTAAGATTTTGTGCCTGATTTATTTAACTTAAAATTACGGTCTCAAGATGCTTCAATTTTCCTATAAATAACTTATGTTTATCTTTATTGCAGAGTAGTACTCCATGGTGTATAAACATCATATTTTCTTAATCTACTGATCTATTGACAGACATATAGTTTGCTTCTAAGATTGAGCTACTATGAGTTGTGCTGCTGTGAATATGAGTAGGCATGTATCCCTGTAATATGATTCTTTAACTCTTTTAAAAGACACCTAGAAGGGGAACACTTAGATTAAATGGAATTTTAATTTTAGAAAAATCTGCACACCACTATTTTTCTGCTGTTATTTCTGTAAATAGGGTTTTTTTCCCTGCCATTTGTGCTATCTTCTGATTTTTCACTAATTCTAAATAATCTTAATCTTTGTTTAATCTAGCAGCTATTAGGTCTATTTTCCATGTTCTTTTGTGGTTTTTAAGGTATTTTTAAGTATATGATTACCTGAATCATTCATATCTTCTCTTTTTGATACTCGGTCCTCACATTGATCACTTCTGCTGCCCATACTTTTGATGGAACCATTTATCTCCTGGATTTCTGTTTGCTATCTTTTCATGAAATTTAATTCTTTGCCAGTTTGGTATCATCTTACTTAGTTCATCTAGCTTTTTATTAGTAAGTGCACTGATCATTTTGTTTATTGAATGCATTATCTGTTTAGTTATATCATTTTTAAGCTCACTGATATGTGTGTGTGTGTGTGTCCTCTTTTATCATGTTGTGTAACTCAGCTTTTTAGCTTTTGATTTCCTTCACATCAAGGCTCCATGCATTAGCTTTGGGATAATTGAGAGTTTTTGGAGAGAATTTTGCCTTCTGTGCTCATGTTTGTATTGGTTTTGTGCGTGTGTGTGTGTGTGTGTGTGTGTGTATACACATGCATATGCATGTGCATGTGCTAAGGTTTGCAGGTTGTTTACACTGGAAAGATATTTTTGCTAGTATAGAGATCTCTTTAGTTAGTGTCTGTTTTTCAGTGATGCACTGTAGTTTTGGTTAACTGTAACTGTAGGCTTTTGTCTCAGTTACATGATCCAATCATCCACGTTAACTAGGGTGGGGAGAGTACAGTGTAATTTGCCCAGAACCTAGTTCTCAAGAAATGAACCACAGTATTACTGAAGACACAAAGACCAACCAAATATTAGCATACAATAAAGACCATTAAATAGCAATGACCATGCCACTGTGGCAACTGCAACGAAATCAGCAACAATCATACAGTTATACAAACTGGATGTTGACTTAATATGAGAAATAATAAATCCCATCAATATACCAATAACTGTAGAAGAGAGATCTATAATTATGATATCGACACAAAGCCAAACCAAATTTTGACACACAGTAAACATATACTGCATGCAACAACTATTTCATATTTAAAATAGAAAAGTATTCAACAATAATGGCATAGATGTAACTGCATAAAGATTAATGAATCTTCATATTAATACCAGTAAGGATGGAGGGAGTGGAGAATGGAAGAATGAAAGAAGTAAAATTTGAAAAATCAGGAAATAAAAGATGAGAAGGAGGACAGAAAAGTGAGTGAAAGGAACTTTTTAAAGAGTAAAACAAAATCAGTGTCACTTGCTTTCTGAAGCTCCCAGGAAGATGGCACAGTGGTGATCACCAGAGAAAGAGCCTGTCCAAAATTTGGTTTCATACACTAGAATATAGCAACATGAGGAAGAGAAGAAGGAGGAAAGTCATTCTCTGGGACCCAGGAAGGATCTGATCCAAGAATTGAAACCCACAGGGAGAGCAAAGAGAGAGGGAGAGACTTCAGCTAAGAAGAAGGAGGAGCAGGGCAGTGATTTCTCACTGAACCTGGACTCACGGTGTGAGAGAGGCAGCTTGAACCTATAGATGCATGGTGACCCCAGCAGCCTCCATGGAGAAATGCACCAGTGGAATGGAGAAGTGGATGAAGCAAACGGCAGAGCCCAGTGAATTATTTGGACTTAGACTTCCCCTGGATAGGACTATTGGCCAGAAGCCATCTTGGAGAGGGACCAACTAAGTCACAACTCAGATCAGCTGCAGGCTGGCTCTATCTAGCAGCTCCCGGTGTCAGGGTAAGGCTACCAAGTTCAAGTTGATAGGAGGTCAAAGAGCTGAGTTCAGGCAGGCAGGGAACCAAGTTCAAGCCAGCAGGAGATATACCTGATCAAATTGGGTTCCAGCCTCACAGCCAGAAATCAGCCTAAACTTCAGTGGAACTGAAAGAACAGGCTTTCTGTACCCTATCCACTACCCTAATGGGATTAACCAGCTTGGATCTGGACTCTATCTGTCCACATTATAAACCAGTGACAGCACAGAAATGGCTTGATGTGGACACTTTTTTGTTCTTTTTTTTTTATCTTTTTCTCCTTTTCATGTTTTTGTTTTATTTTCTGTAGAGGGCCAACTTATGAGCTTCTACCTCATAAAGGGGTGATGAAGATGAAACACAGAGACACAGATTAGGTTAAAATGTAGGGGTACAGAGGGCTCTTGCTTCCCTTTGACAAAGAGCCCCAAGTGACTGGTATGCCTTGGCTTTATTCACTCAGGCATGAGTACAAACAATAAGAGTAAAACAGGATACATCTGCCTCCCACCATCCATGCTACATATCAGAGTAAACAACAGCATCTCGGCTGTTAATTTTCCCTGCAGTGTGTCAGCATGCACTCATGCCACCTTTCTCTCTAGTGCCCACGGAAGAGGTCAGTTAGGCCTTAATCTTCCTGTCTGTTCTCCCACATCTCTTCCTTTGTGTTTTACAATAACAACAGGTAAATATCAATCACTTCTTGTTTATCCCTCAAGGAGGTGTGTAGGTCTGATTATTCAATGTTTCGTCCTGAGGTACAGCCTTAAATGACTATATCTCCACTCACAGCTGCAATGTGTCTTTTACTGGCTCTTTTTGAGAGTCTAACCTCTTCTGACTGTCTATATTATATTTAACTTAACTGCCCGTCTCCCTGGAGAAGTACCCCTACCTGCTATGAGAGAGTGATGGACGACAGCCACTCTAATTTCTTCAGGTTGAAGAGGGGTGTAGCTGTGATGGGCAGTCAGGGATACTGTCCAGAGGGTCTATTCAAAGGGCCCTCAAAAGATGTCAGGCATTCTCATCTCAAGTAGGTGCTGATGATGAAAAAGTGTTTCTAGTTTCTTAGTATTTTTCTTCAGTTGTCATCTGAGGGAAGGCTTTCTCTACTGAGGAGAGTGAAGTCAAGATCCTCCATGGATACATTATGGGGAGAAGTTCTCTATGGTCATATGATCCTAAAGGGTACCCTCACAGTCTGTCCATTTCCTGCAGTGACACAAGCAAACCTTCAATTCATGCAAACAAGGTAACTGGTGCCTCACATATTCCCATCTCTGGGGACTACCACAAAAATTGTGCCTTCTCTCTTTTCCCATGCTCCTGTACTTTTGACCAATGTAATTCTGCCAGGTGCTACCTATATTACTAACAGATTTCAAAAAATTAAGTGTAAACATCGCAAAAGCAAGGTACCCTGTGGCTTATGACTGATTTCTTCTTTGTTTTTGTAATTGCTGTTTTAATGTCAAGTGTTCATGCTCAACAATAGCTTATCCTTGTGGATTATAAGGAATTCCAGTCGAATGACCAATTCCATTGCTGCAAAACCTTTGAAAGTCCTGCTTGTATAGGTAGGGCCATTGTCCTTTTTATTTTCTTAGGAACTCCCATCTTTGTAAATGCCATGAGACAATGTTGCTGTATATGCCCTGAAGTGTCATCTGCATGGCAGATAGCATGCATAAAATGAAAACAAGTATCTATACTAATATGCACATACCAAAGTCTGCCAAATTGTAATACATGTGTTACATCCATTTGCCATAGCTCATTTGCCCGAGGACCTTGGGATTACAACCTGCTGATGGAACTGATGTAGGTAAAGTCTAGCATACTGAATGAGATTGAACTATGTGGTATACCTGTGATCTAGAATGTTTAAAGCTAGAGGTAAGGGCTCAAGTATTCTGATGAAAGTAAGAATTAGAAGCCTGGCCTGTTGAAAAATAGCTTTTAAATCCTGAAGCAGCCTCCACTTTCCCGATTTCTTTGGGATAACAAAAACAGCTTTATTCTAAGGGTGGATGGAAGGCTCAATAGGTTCCACTTCCAACTGTTCTATAACTAATGCTTGTAAGCAGATGAGTGACTCCTTTGGCAGGGGCCATGATCCACCTAAACAGGTACATCAGTTTTCCATTTTAATGAAAGAGCAGTCTTTGGATGGGGAGAAGCCACAATGACTCCCATTAAAAATTGGTCTCATAGCCAAGACCTCAGTAGACTTCTACATGTTCACCTTCTATCAACAGGTAGAATTGCCTTATTGGTAATCTGAATTTGCCAGTCTTTTAGCAGCTCCCTGACCCACAAATTCGCTGGGATTCCTGCAATAAACAACTGACAGACTCCCTTAAAATTATCAAGTCCTACATAAGGCAGAGGTGTAGCACTCTGTATAACATTTTTGGGACCTGAACCCCACCAGGGAGGTGGCTGGTGGTTTTGTGGGTCACTGGGATGAAGTCATCTCTGAAATGTCTTCACCTGTGTCCATAAGGCTGCCCCCGCAAATATGTTTCTTTAACATTAAGAGAATACATGGTTGATAGTCTTGGATATGTTGAGTGAAAAACACTTCCTTATGGGTAGTGCTGCTACATCCTTTAGTTTCTTAACTAATAGCTGTGACCCTGACATCTGGGATCAGTCAAGCAACATAATCAAAGACCCAAACATCGTGTGGCTGAACTGTAACCTGAATTTCCCACAAATAGTCCAAATGAATAATTCCAGAGAGTACTTCAACACCCTGAAGGTTTAAACTACTTTTTCCTAGGACTAGACCCATAATACCAAAGGTAAGAAGTTCCCAGATTCCTGGAGGAAATTTAACAGGTGTAACACCAATCAAAGTCACCTGCTCAGCAGCAGGAAGGTCTAATCTCTTGCCTCCTGGGGTTCTGCTGAAAAAGAATTCAACTGTCCTTTGGAGACTCACTGAGAATTGGGCTGCACTTCCATACTGGGAATGCCCCCATTGCTTTTTGGGCCTGGGGCCAGGCTTGAATCCTGTTCCTTGTAAGTGGGCTGCCATCTTAATGATATTTAGAGTGACGTTGATTAGCCCAATGATTTCCCTTGTGATGTCTTAAACAAGTAGTCAGCACTTTCCCCTCCGGGAAAGCAAGTGATTGCACCCTCTCTTGCCTGAGGTCAAGTGCATTGTTTGAAGATATGCCATGTTTTGTCACAATTAAATCATTGTATTTTTTAAAAAGCTTGATTTTGTTTAATTAAACCAAACATAGCTTGGGCAAACATAAAGAAGTTAAGACCTTTGACACCCACATCTTGACACACTCAAAGTTTCCAAAATTTTTAGTTACTCGGACAGCCCCTAACTCTTATTTACAGTCCTTACTGGCATTCTCAAAAGCACAGACATAATGCAATCCCAATCAAAATTCTAATAGCATATCTCACAGACTTAGAGAAAAAAAAATCCTAAAATTTATTTGGATCCAGAAGAGACTTAGAATACAAAATGAATTCTGGGCAACAAAGGCAAGGCAGGGGGCAACACAATCCCTGACTTCAAGTTATACTTCAAAGCTATGGTGATGAAAACAGCCTGGTAGTGGCAAAAAACAAACAAAAACCAGACTGGAGTATCGATGGAACAGATTAGAAGATGCAGAAAGAGCTCCATATATATTCATTCACCTTGTCTTGAATAAGAGAACCAAACATCTTCACTGGAGGAAAGCTAGTCTCCTTAATAAATGGTGCTGGATAAACTGACATTCCACATGTCAGAGATTAAAAGTAGACCAATATCTTTCACCATGTACTAAACTAAAATCTAAATGGATCTAAGATCTAAACATTGAAACAGAAACACTAAATCTGCTGTAAGTAGAATAGGTAGAACTCTTGAAGACATTGATGAAGGAGAGAGAAAGAGAATAAGCCAGATGCTTTAACATATTTTTCTTCTGAGATTGATTGGTCTTACCTCACAGGAACTTATGAAACCTAGCTGTTAATTGTGCTACCTAACATCTTCCTACTATTTTCTATGCTTTCTATGTTTCTGTTTACCTACTAATCAGCTCTCCATCCATCCATCCTCCATCCATTCATCGATCTGAATCAGTTCATATCTGTAAATTATTTAGGATGGTGTACAAAAACTTCAGCTCAAATACTGAGCTTCCATCAGTAAAAGCCATGTGCTGAGACATCTGAGTTTAGAGTGCATAGAAGAATAGAGAGAAGGGAAATGTCAGGATGATTAAGGAGAGACTATGAAGCTGGGACTGGTAAGTCCTTGGCCATATCTTTGTAAGTTAAAATTACCTCCTGGAGAGGATGAAGCAAGCCATCCAGAAAGGGAGGGTGCTTACTCTGAGAATTTGTAGAGTAGTGGGTAGATAACACTAACTACTCTGGAAACATCCTCCCACTTTTTGTGAGTCTCCATCTTTCCATGTAAAAATTACTGAAACTGAGTTTGTACTTTTTTTCTTGTCACTCTTTTATTATTACTGATGTTTTTCAGGTAAATACAAGTTGGGAATAACATGAAAAAATTAACCTTTTAGAAGCCTTTCCTTTATATTTAATTTTTGTTCCTTTTGCCAGATCTCTTTGGGAAAATTGCCTATTAAAAAAGGGAACTACTAAGAACCTCAAGAAGAGATTTTAAGATTAAAATATCACATATTGTTCCTCATGGACCGGAGCCCACGCGAAACCAGACCAGACACTCTGCCGCGAGAAAGAAGCTTTACTAAGCAGGAGGTGGGCTGCCTTGCAGACTAAGACAGCCGCTGCTTGGCTCGGGGAAAGAGTTTTTAAGGGTTGTTCTGGGGAGCGGGGGTGTGCTAGGGCTGGAGCAGCCAGGGCGGCTCTGTGGGTGAGTCAGGTGTGGGCAGCAGAATGTGACAGGGTCGTCATCGAGTGTTCTCCTGGGCAGCGCTGACTTTTGCGGTTAGAACAGTTCTGGGAAGTTTCTTTTCATGCAGCTCAAGCGTGTAACAGGCTGACCCTTCAGTTCCTAGGCTTTTTAAAAATTAATTTCAATTATGGAATACTGCCAACATACTAAAATATTTTTACAATGTACATGCTGCATACCTCGCTAAGATTAAGCAAATGTCAAACTTTTGTTATATTTACTTTGTTTCTCTCTTTTGTTATTAGTTTTGTGAAAATAAAAGATTACAGACATATCAACACTTAGCCGCCATTTCTCTTTCTTCTCCTACACCCGAAATTGTTTTTGTCTTTCCCAAACATGTTTTAATAATTTACTTACACACATGTGTATTTATGCATGTTGTCTTTTTACTACTTGCTTTATGCATCTCAGATCATGTTTTTGAAGTGTGTTCAATAAAAAAGATAAACTCTGTCTTTTTATAAATACTTTTGTACACTGACCTAGTTTGTTTTTTCTTTGATTGATAGATGTTTACGTTTTTGCCTTTTTCTTCCCTTATAACATATAATAGTGTAAATAACAAAATGTGTTTCTTTTTGAATTTTTGAGAATGTTTTTCTAGGCTAGGCAATAGAAGTAGAATTCTTAAACTATAGAACTCTGGAAAAGGAGATTGAAGGGGATATCAGCAAATGTAAAGATATCCCTTGCTCTTGGATTGGAAGAACCAACTTAGTGAAAATGGGAATACTTCAAAAACTGTTGTACAGATTTAATGAAATTCCAGTTAAAATTCCAATAGCATGCCTCACAGAATTAAAGAAAATAATCCTAAAATTCATTGGCACTAGAAGAGACCTAGAATAGCAAAAGCAATTCTGGGAAACAAAGGCAAGGCAGGGGCATCACAACTCCTGATTTGAAATTATACTATAAAGCTACTGTGATAAAAACAGCATGGTGCTGGCAAAACAAACAAACAAACAAACCTGAGGATCAGTGGAACAAATTAGAAGATATAGAAACAACTCCAGACATACTCAGCCACCTTATCTTTGACAAAGGTGCCAAACACATTCACTGAAAGAAATAATAGCCTCTTTAATAAATGGTGCTGGAAAAACTGATTCTGCACATGCTGAAGATTAGAATTGGACCCACATCTTTCACCATGCAGTAAACTAAATTTGAAATGGATCAAAGATATAATTATTAAAACAGAAACATTAAATCTGTTGGAAGATAAACAAAATTCTTGGAGACACTGGTATAAACAAAGACTTTATGAATAAAACCCAATTGCACAGGAAGTTTCACAAAGAATCAGCAATTGGTATTAAAAAGGTTTTTATTAAAAAGGTTTTGCACAGTAAGAGAAACCACCAGTGAAGTGAAGTGACAGCCCACAGTGTGGGAAAAAATATTTTCCAGCTGTTCCTCAAAGGATTACTATGAAGAACATATGAAGAACTAAAAAAAATCAGACCTCCAAAATTTAAAGATGCAATCCAAAAATGGGCATCTGAGATGAATATACACTTCTGAGATGAAGAAGAACAAACAGCCAGTGTCTATATGAAAGAATGTTCAACATCACTGGTTGTTGGAGAGATGCAGATTAAAATAACACTGAGATTCCATCTCACCCTGGAAAGAATGGCTATTATCAAGAAATTAACCAATAAAAAATGCTAGTGAGGCTGTGGGAAAAAAGCAACCTTTCTTTATTGTTGGTGGGAGTGTAGACTGGTGCAACCACTGGAAATCAATGTGGAGATTCCTCAAAAAACTAGGACCAGAGATTCCATTTGACCCAGCCGTTCCCCTCTTGGGTATCTTTCCAAAAGAATTAGAAGCATTATACCACAGTGATAACAAATGCACACTTATGTTTATAGTGGCACAGTTTGTAACAGCCAAATCTTGGAAACAACCCAAGAGCCCATCAACTGGTGAATGGATAAAGATGTGGTTTTTTTTTATGTGATGGAGCACTATCTTATGTAAAGATGGATAACTTCCTGACATTTCTAGGGAAATGGATGCACCTTGGGTCCATACTGTTAAGTGAAATAAATCAGGCACACATGTGTAAATACTGTATCTTTTCTCTGGTGTGAGGAAGTGAAAGTGTAAGTAAAGACCAAAATGTATAACAGGTATTGTGAAATAGGAAGAAAATGTTCAAATAGGGAGGGGAAAAAGGGAGAGAGGAGGGGGAAAGCAAAGAAGGGAGAAGTAAAAAAAAAATGAGAAAAATAAAACATGGAGACAAAGCTTTTGCAAATGGGGTGGGAAAGAGGGGATGAAGGGAGGGGAGGGAAATGAGAAAAAATAAGTTATATCATGTATGGATACAAATTCTCTATGATGAATGTGTTGATTATATATATCTAAAATGTACCAATAAAATCTTATTGAGAAAAAAGTAGAATTCTTATTACTGTATAATATATGTACCTCCCATACACACACATTTATTAGATATTATCCAGTTCTTGAAAAGAATTCAACCAGTTTACATACACATCAGCAACATGATGGGGTTCTCCTTGCAAATCTTGTAAGTTCTTTGTATTAAGCATGATCCAATGGTAAAATGGCCAAGTTTGTTTACCAGTAGCCACTTTTCAGGAAATTCTTGTTTTCTAGGTATCTCCACTTTTGAAATGCCAAAAAGTTCCAAGAATGGCCTTATGAAGCTATGTTTTTAAAAAGTATTCATGCTTTCCCATGTGTCAGTCTTTTGATTTATTAGACATTTTCATATTTTGATGCTTTCATGGGTATAACTTATGTTTTATTTTGATGCTTTGACTCAGTTTAACAGCTATGTGGAATTTCTATTGATGAAAATTTTCTGACTGTTAATGAGGTTGGGCATTTCTATACAATTGTTGGCTTTTTGGATTTTGTCCTCTGTGATTTCCCAGTTCTTATTAATTACACATCTTTTACTCTTGAATTTCTTCACATATTTTTATTGAGTGTATATATTATTAAAGTCTTCTCACATGCTGTGACTTGTCTTTTTACTTAGCTCATTGTAATGGTATTTGATTTTAATGTAATTAAGTTAAATTTTTTTCTTCTAGTTTTGAATTTTTGTCTCATGTTTCAAAAATTAATTTATGAGGCCAGCCACTATGTACACATCAGCTAGCATCAGGATTCTCCTGCAGGTAACCAGCATGGGTGAGAAGCAGCAGCCAGCCCAGTCCATGTGTGCACAGAGGCCTCCATCAAGACTCTCCTATGGGTAGCCAGTGCAGGCTGGAAGAACCAGCCAGCCAAGCCTTGGAGAAGCCATGAGTATCTGGAGAAGCCCACCCACACCCCATCACCTTCTGAGGAACCTGGGTTAGGAGAAACCCAGGTGCCTGACCCATTCCCCTACACTGTGGACAGGCAACCAACATGGAAAGTACCTGGGACCCCACAACTTGCTTGTCTGGAGGAACCAAGGAAAATGTCAAGATGGAGGAGCAAAAGACAATCTCTGGCCTCCAGTCCAAGCAGAACAAGTCCAGGAGACAGAGACCTGGAAGAAAGCAGAAGTCACACACCTGAAATTTCTGGGATGATGGCAACTGAAGTAAAGAAACTACTTCATGAGGATGTAAAAAATCAGAACAGAAATAATACCTCAGGTAAAGGAAGAACCCATAATAACACGGTTGCTGAGTTTATCTAAAGAAGATTAGATATATTTTTTAAAAAAAAGAGGAGCATAGGAGAATGAAGGAAACCTTGAATGAACAATATGTAGAAGAATTGGAATGCATGAAATGGACCCAAAGAGATATCCAGGAAGTTAAAAACTCCATTGAAAGCTGTCAAAACTGCTGAAAAGAAACTGAAGATAGACTTTCAGACCTTCAAAACAGGATGGTAGCTAGCAATCACAAAAGGAAAGATCTCATAACAAGGAACCAGGAAATAACATTTCAACAGATACAAGATGATGCAAAGAAAAATAATTTAAAAATGATAGGTGTCAGCAAAAAACAGGAGTCAATACAAATGACATAAAAAGACTATTTACAGAAGTAATAGCAGAAAACTTTCTAAGCATGGGAAAATGACATACAGATAAGTAAGGCATATAGCAGTCTGACTAGCCATAACCAAAATAAATCTACACCCAGACATATAATAATCATGATCCCAGAAATGCAGCACAAGAACAAAATATTAAAGACTGTTAGTGAAAAGAAACAGATCACGTGTAATGGAAAACCCATCAGAATCATGACAGACTTCTCAGCATAAGCCATCAACTCAAGAAGAGCTTGAAGTATTTCAAGTCCTGAAAGAAAGCAACCTCCAACTCAGATTGATGTACTTTGCAAAACTGTCTTTCAGAATTAATGGAGAAACAAGATGCTTCCATGACAAAGAACAACTGAAGGAATTCATGACCACCAAACCCACCCTACAAAGAATGCTGAAGGACATTCATGGTCCAAAGAAAAGCTGCAGAGTGGGATCACCAAGCAGGGCAGACAGTTGAATGGAGGGGAAAAGTAGGGAGACAATGGCAGGAAAAGAAACATGGCAGAGATGAGCCAGTGTATGTTGGCCATAACCATTAATGTAGATGATCTCAATCCAGCAATAAAACGAAACACAGTTAGAGAAGATCAAGAAACAAGATCCATTAATATGCAGTATACAAGAAACACATTAACTCGAAGGGAAATTCATAGACTGAAAGTCAAAGGAGAGAAAATGCTCCATGTGACAGGGAACCACAAAAAAAGAAGGGGTAGCTTGCCTATCAACTGCAGAATGGATAAGAAAGATACAGCATTTTTATACAATGGAAAGCTACTCAGCTATAAAGAAGGATAATCATGAGACTCTTTTAGGGAAATGGATGCAACTTGTGATCATGTTGTTAGGTGAAATGGTTTGGACTCACATCATGTTGTCTCCCTAATATAAAAAACTGAAGGAGTTAGTGGAATCCAAAATGTATAATAGATATTGTGAAAGTGAAAGGAGAGGAAACATTTAAAAAGGGAAGGTGGTAGCCATTGTTGATTTTCTATTCTCTTGTTTTAAAGTTCTGTATCACTTTCACTGTTTTGTTTTGTTTTTATTTGTTTTATTTTGTTTGTTTTTATTCTGTTACATTTTGTTTGGCTTATTCTCTTAAAAATAAAAATTAAAAAGAATTAAAAATTAATTTTTATCTTGAAGTCATAAAGATACTGTCAAATTATTAAATATCAGTTTCTTACAAGTAGGTACTATATAGATTTCTATGCATGATTTGGAGATCTACTTTTATATTTTGCTATATATCTTGCCAAAAGCTTCAATACCATTTATTTTGTTTTATTTTATTTTATTTTGCTTTAAAGAGGACAAAACCAAGGAAAATAAAACATAATTAAACCAATGAAAAATAAAGCAGCATAAGTGACACAGGACTTCAAAATCTTACAAAACAAACAATAGTTACCATAATGCCTTTTGTTGTCTTCAAAATAACTGCAGATAATTTTGAACATAGTAAAAATTGAATGGAACTGAATAGAATAGAAATAATAAAATCAAAACAGTGAATGCAATAAAGGACTTCAAAACAAGCCACTAGTAAATTCAAAATGACTACCATAATATGTCTTGTTACCTTTCAAATAGCTGCTCATGCCATCAGATTTAACATAATCAAACAAAACAAAAGAGAATAAAACCAGCCCAACAAAACAATGAAAATGATACAGTTTCCTGGCCAGGATTGCTTCCTGCTGAGGCCTGGATCTCTCTCCCACCCCACAGTCTGCAAATGGTGCAGACTCATGGAGAGGCTGGGATGCGGCTGTCCCCACCCCAGCAGCAGCTGGCACATGGCGCTGGTTTCCAGGCAGAGATCACCTCCTGGCGAGGCCCCTGATTCTTTCCCCTCACTGTCCACGAATCTTCAATACTGTTTATTGACTGGTATATCTTTTTCATTGTTAGCTTCACAAATACCTATTTTGCCATGTTCCATCATGTGTATGCAGGCTCTCTGAGCCAATGCCACATTGCTTAAATTATTATTGTAAGTTGATATCTGTAAACAGCACTCTTTCATTCTTTCACTTGAAAATCATATTGACCATTCTTGGCCTCCTGAGTGGGTTTAAGAATCTACTCATCAAATTTAGTAAAACAAATTCCTTAGATTTTAACAGAAATTTTGCTGAATATTTTAATAGATTTTCTAATTTTAAGTGACCCTTGAATTCCTGAGCCAATCTTTGTTGCATCAGGTTGCACTTTGTTTTCTGCATTAATGATTCAGTTACCTGGGGAGATTTTTATTTCTCTGTTTACAAGTAGCACTGACCTTTCTTTCTTGAGATTGTCCTACATGATGTTAAGGTAATAATAGTCTCAATAAGTGAGTTACAAAGATTTTACTCTTTTTTATTATGTAGTACAGGGGCAGGCAAACTATGGCCTGCTTGCCAAATTTGGTCTTTTCCTCCTTTTCTTAAATGAAATTTTGGTAAAGCACAATTTTGTGTTTATGCTTATGTATTATTGTGGGTGATTTTGTTTTTATTTTTATTTATTTATTTATTTATTTATTT
>RJWM01025988.1:0-28672 GCA_004363535.1 Dasyprocta punctata | reverse complement strand
TCACCCTTCCTTTTTTTTTTTTTTAATTTTGTAGTTTACCAGTTGAATGAAGAAGCCTTTCAAGGTGGCGGTTATCACCTTATGTTATATATTAAGTATCTCAGCTATTGTGTGTTCTCTCATATCAGTATTTGACACTATCCTTTCATTGCGAGCAACAGTAGGGTCAGAAGTTGCAGAATGAATGAGAAGCCTACAGTGCAACCCATGTTAAGGGCAAAGCTTATCCTTGCTCTCCCATACCTTTCTCATATATCAACTTTCCATGTTGCCAAATGAAAAGGCATTGTCACAAGAAATCCATAACTTAACAGAGACTCAAATAACTTTTTTCTGTTCTTTTTTCTCCAGAGTAATTTAAAAACTGTATTTTTCTGCCCAGATAGAACAAAACATAGGCAAATAATAAGCTTCTTTAGTTTTTTCCCCCTGTGGGAATGTTTTCTTTTCTTTTCTTTTTTTTTTTTTGCAAATGTGTGTTTCTTATCCATTCAATGACAATAGGATTGATTTCCTCTCATACTTCTTTGTGGTCTCTACATATTTCTGGAAATATGTGTGTCCTGACTTAATTTTCCACTGTGGTGAAATAGACAAGTGTGTCTGACACGTATTTACCAAGAAAAAAGAAAATATTTTTATGTGCAGAAATGTAAGTGCCAACTGAAGTCAGGCAAGGAGTTAATTAAAAAACATTGATCTATGTAAGTATGAAGAAATGGTCCTACTGAGAAACTAGGCCAATCTGGGTTCAGGAAAATCTTATTTCTAATATTCAACTTTTAGAGAAAAATTTCTTCATCAAATGATTATGTAAGGGTGTAATAGGCTATTTCTTTAAAAATACTGCCACTTTCAAGGTAAGTATTTATTGTTTTGCTTAGGATTTGCATAAGACTGTGCACTATGGTTTGGAAATAATACAGACAGCACCAACAATAATTTCTTTTTTGCATCTAAATTCAATATGGATGAAATCTTAGGTAACTATAGTGTTTTATTGTTCAGATCAGCATGAAAGGTTTCTTTAATAACAAAGATAAGCTCTAAAAGAATTTGGATGTTCCACTACTGGGTGCTATAGTTTTTTAAAAAACTAATATTAATTGCAAACTTTTAGAAAAATGTAATCAAATGTTGGTACATGGCCCTTGCTATTGTGAGTCAAATCATGTTCTCGCAAACAATGGTAGCTTATTTATCTAACTTCATTGTTCCCTGTAATGACTTTGGAATAATTAAGGCAGACATCATTCAGCGGCACATAAATGTTTTTTGTAGAAACTTTTATAAAATATGCTGCAATCTTTTTTTTTATTGTTAAGCTTACTGAAAATAAATGAAAGTTTTTGTAATGCTTTAGGAAAATCTTATAAGCTTTCATTATTTTGTGGTATTGGATGATTTCCTACAGCATGAAGAGTAATAGAAACAGCCACAACCATCACCATCATCATCGTCATCGCTTATATTTGTGAATATATATTATATTATGTACAGGCATGCTTTCAGGGATTATTTCTATTAACTCATTTAATTCACATAAAAAAACCATGAACAAGAACTAGCATGATTCTTATGGTACAGATGAAGTAACTATCAGTGCGGAAAGTTTAGTAATTGGCCTAGAGTTGCCCAGTTCAGAGGAGGAAGTATGAGGATTCAGTTTCTAGTGGCCTGTCACCACAGCCTAACTTCTCAGACTTTTTTCTTTATAGTGTCTAAGAGCAGCATGAGGTTAGGGTCAAGTCTCAGTGTTTGCTTTATCACTGGAAAGTGAATGATCGGTAAGTTGGTTAACTTTTCTAAGTTTCAATTTCCTTATCTTAAAATGAGGATGAGAATGGTTCAAATGTTGTACAGTGTGTTTTGAGGAGGAAATGAAATAGTGTGTAGGCAAGGAGCTTCTTTGCTTATACAGTTAATGTCTTAGTCACTTTTTCATCACTGGGACAAAATATCTGGCACCTATGATTTAGAGAAGGAGACATTTATTTTGCTCATGTTTCCAGTCCATGGTTGGCTGGCTCCAAGGCAGGAAGAACATGGTGGGAGGGGCTGATGGAGAATGACTGCTCATATCATGGTGGCCAGGAAGTAGAGAGTAAAGAGACTGTTGAAGGAGGGAGTTACATCCTTCCAGGTCACACCCCGTGACCCAGAAGACCAAATTAATCAGTAGACTCATCAACTGTTGATTCTAACACCCCTATGATTCATTCCCCTTCCAAGCACTTTGTGTTTTGGGGACATTTTAGATCTAAACCATAGCAATCAATTTTTGTTATTTTATAATTACTGTTGTTATATAAAAGAATATGACTCTGCATATGTTCTGTGACATGGGAAGCTATTTGCACTCCTGAAAAATGTTCCTCAGTTGCTAGAACTTTTTTGTGTGCCCATCTATGGTTTTATTCCTCATCATTGGTTGTCAATTTTGGTCACTCTTTAGTAGTGTTTAGTGGTAAAAAATATAGATGCCAGGAATCTTGACTCCACCATTTACTGATTTATGTGATTGTGGGCAAAGCACATCACTTTTCTAAGCCACAGTTTTTCTTTAAAATGGGTATCAATTTTATTTTTGAAACAGGTCCATACATTTGACAATAAGCCATTATCTCTTTGGAATATGGATAAGACTTTTGGAAAAATATTCTGTATCTTAAGATGCCCTCAATGTAACCTTCCCAATATGTGATATTTTCTCTTATTTCACTTTCAAATTTGTCTACTTTCTTCAACATTTTAGAGTTGGTCAGAACCAACTCGTTTATTCCTTTTTATATTTCCTAAGTGCTCGATTGCTTTTGTATGTCTTCCATATTTGTCTTTCATTTCTGAGCATAACAGCTTTGGTCTGTCCATTGCCCTCATTGGAGTGGTTTGGTGGGAAAGGTGTTCCCAAGGGAGAAAGCATATGCATTTGTATCTTTCCAAGGTGTTTGTGGGGAAATGAACTTTGGTTTTAACTATTAGTTTTGACACATTAATATTGTTGAAATTGATTGCACGTGTCATTTCTTAAAATAGTTTTACTTTCTACTTTTCTTAATTTCTTGATTCAAGCCACTTTTCTTTTTTTTGCATAAGGTATATTGTTGGTTTAGAAATAATTAGATATAAGTAATAATGATGCATATTTTAGAAGGGAAATATGGGATTTATATATGCAATAGGATCCCTATCAAAATACCAATGACATTCTTCATAAAAGTAGAAGACAGAATTCTAAAATTTATGTGGAACCACATAAACAAAAAAACTCCAAATAGCCAAAACAATCTTGAGCAAAGCAGGTGGCATTACGCCACCTGATTTCAAAACATACTACAAAACACTGGTGATAAAAACAGCATGACACTAGAATAAAAATAGATGTAATGATGACCAATGGAACAGACTAGAGAACCTACAAGTAAACCCACATGTTTATGGACAACTTATAGTTGACAAGGTTGCTAAGAAAAAACATTGAACAAAAGTCAGTCTTTTCAATAAATGAAGCTTGGAATATTGGATATTCATATACAAAAGAATGAAATTAGATTCATTTCTTCAGATACAAAAATCAATTCAGGATGGATTAAAAACCAAAATATAAGACCTAAAACTATGAAACTTCTAGAAAATCACATACAAGAAGTGCCTTGGGCCATTGGAATGAGCAGAGATTTTTGGATAAAACCCCAAAAGCAAAGGGAATGAAAGCAAAAATAGACAAATGGAATTGCACCAAACTAAAGTGCTTCTGCACATCAAAAGAAACAATAGAGTGTGGAGACAATTTACAGAATGGAAGAGAATGTTGGCAAACTATACACAATATCTGATAAAGGGTTGATATT
Source organism: Dasyprocta punctata (assembly GCA_004363535.1). Taxonomy (NCBI): domain Eukaryota; kingdom Metazoa; phylum Chordata; class Mammalia; order Rodentia; family Dasyproctidae; genus Dasyprocta; species Dasyprocta punctata. The sequence continues at coordinate 24,821 of RJWM01025988.1, read as the reverse complement.
CAGGATGTACGTAAGAAATCCTAAAAACGCAATAATAAAAACCCCAAATAACACAATTAAAAATGGCCAATAGTTCTAGTCCAAAAAGGAAGATATATAAATGGCCAGCAGGTACATTAAAAACTGCTCAACACTAATCATCAGGGAAATGCAAATCAAAACTACCATGAGCTATCATCTCAGTCTAGTAAGAATAGCTATTATCAAAAAGTCTACGGACAAGTGCTGATGAGAATGTAGAGAAAAGGGTGCTCTTATGTACTGTTGTGGGAATGTAAATTCGTTAAATCATTATGAAAAACAGTATGGAAGTTCCTTAAAAGATTAAAAATAGAGTTGCCATATGATAACAATCCTACTACTGGGTATACATCCAAAGAAAATGAAATCATATGTCTAAGAGGTGTCTTCACTACCATGCTCATTGTGGTACTTTTTACAATAGGTAGGAAATGTAAACAATTTAATTGTCCATGAACTGACGAATGGATAAAGAAAATGTGGTATATATTTACATAATGGAATACCATTCAGCCATAAAAAGAATGAGATCTTATCATTTGTGGCAACATGGTTGGAAGTGGAAATATAAAATTATAAGTGAGATAAGTCAAGCACAGAGATACAAGTACCACATGATCTCACCCGTAGTGTGGAATCTGAGAGTCGGTCTTCTAAAAGTTGAGAGTGAAATGGTGGTTTCCAGAGATGAGGAGAGTAGAGGGGGATTGGGAAGGTTGATCAATTTTTATTAAGTTAAAATTAGATAGGAGCAGGAAGTTCTGGCATGCTGTTGTACAATAAGGTAACTGCATTTCAAAAAGATAGAAGAAAGAGTTTTTATGTTTTATTATAAAAATGATAAATGTCTGAGGGATAAATATGCTTAAACTGATTTAGACATTATGCAATACATACATGGTGTGATAAAAAACATTTTTAATGTATATTTAAGTAAAAAAATTTATCATAGTAAAAGATACATTGCTATTAATTTCTTTCAGAATACTGGGCCTTGCTTCAAACACATTTTTGGCATAATTCTTGCCACTTTCTGAAGGAACTCTGCAAGTCCTCTTTTGTGTCTTTTCTATAAGTAATAGCTGATTTTCCATGGCTGCTTTGATGTCCTGAATTGATTCAGAATGTTTACCTTTTATCAACCAGGCTGCACAGCAGGAGGAGCTTTAGGTGGATAAGGAAGCTTCATGTGTATTTTACAGCTACTCGACATTGCTTGCATTACTGAGTTCCACTTCCTGTCACTTCAGGGACAGCACCAGTTTCCCATAGGACAGCAAATCCTATCGTGAACTGTGCCTGTGAGGGATCTAGGTTGGATGCTCTGTATGAGGATCTAATGCTGGATTATTTGAGGCAGTGATGTTAGCACTGGGGAGTAGCTGCAAATATATTGCTGGGTAGAGGGAAAATGCCTTTGAAGTTTGTTTGTTTCTTTTTTTCTTCTCTTTTCTTTTCTTTCTTTCTTTCTTTTTTTTTTTTTTTGGTACCAGGGATGGAACTCACGATGTTGCACTTACCAGGCCACACACTTGAGGCACTGAGCTAAATTTGCAGCCCTCCTTTGAAAGTTTGATAGCTATGAGCAAATGGCTTCCACACAGCATTGCAACTTCCAGTCAGAAAGGTAGGAAGTATTTCTTCCCTTCAGTTTTGCCAGCAGAGAATGTTACCAAATGGTAAAATTTTGACCCTGATGTATTAGTGCAATTTTAGTTTTGAGTATTTTCAAGCATCTGCATCCAGGTTCAAGGATATTAGTAGTGTATAACATAAAACTACGGTACTGTGCAGTACAATCAGCACAAATTACAATACTGTAATGTAGAATAAGCCACCATAAGGCTGCACTGCTGCTCACTTTCCTGTGTTGTAAGTCTGAATTCAGGTTGTGAGTCCAAGTGTTAGGTTGCAAGTCTAAACAGTGTGCCTTGGTCATAAGTACGGACAGTCATTAACCAGTAGGTCATTAAACAAGGAACATTTGTATATTAGAGGAGTTAGTTTTTTGTCTATAATGTCTCACGTTTTTTTCCAGTTTGTTTCTTATGTTTTTGCCTCCTCTTAAAGTATCTACTGGAAGTTTTAAAAAGTTTATCTTCAAAGTAGGTACTCAGATCACAAGATATAGGCAAGAAAAAATGATCAAACAGTGAAAGCACAAACCATTCTTTTTGATGAACTAATAGAGATTAATAGTGCAATTATCTATTTTATATATATATACTGCTTTGAAGATAACAGTATGCAATATATTAACCATTGTTTATCTCCTGTTATTTTGTTTTGAAATTCCACATCATTTTTATTCTTTTTTTCATTTTAAAATAAAGAAGATAAAATTTTTATGTAATAAACTTGTTGACTTTTCTTTTAATGGATTTTAAATTTTGATAGCTTGTTTGAAAGGCCTTCCCCTGCCCAGTCAGAGGAATTTGTCCCTGTTTTCTTCTAGTGATTTTGTGGTTTGATTTTTTTAATATTTGATTTTGTGATTCTCTTGGGTCTGATTATATCTTCTTTCAGAGGGTGACTCATTGTCACAATTCCACATATATCAAAAATCTATCTTTTCTTCACTGGTGTGGGATGCTGTATGTATTTGTACCTATTTTTAGAATTTCTGTTCTGTTCCACTGCTTGTTTGTCTACTGGCATGCCTGCAAGATGGTACTTGTTTTCTTATGAATTCTTAAGTAATTATAAAGCTGTAGGAACCTACCACAATGTATATGATTAATCAGTAATAAGTAACTATTCAGGAAGTTCTCTTTGTGTGTCTAAAAGTAGATAGGTCATGCTAAGGGAAGCAATAGGTAATTTTCCTGGATATTGTGCATGTTAATCATGATAGGGAGTGATGAGGATAGGGTTTCTTTTTAAAAATGTTCCATTCTTTGAGATTATTTATAGATCTGTAATACTCAGTAAATGAAATGTTACAACTGGAATGAAAATATTTGTATGGGTTTGTATGGGTATAGTTCATTGTCTATCCTAGGTTCCAGTCTATCCTCTGTCTGTTTTTGGTGCTGCTACCAGTGTGCTCCTTCTTCTTTTTTTTTTTTTCAGTGTGATCCTTCTTTGACATGATCTTGTCAGTCTCTTGTAGGAATAGTTCAGTGAGGCTCCACTGGCAATGTGTCAGAATGATGTGACCGTGAGTGGCAGCAAAGCCAACTAAAAGTAAAAACAAAAGATTTTAAATACCAATTGTGCTTAATACAGAAGTGATACATAAAATAACCTCTGTCCTTAATTCTAAAGTTTATAGCCTAGTGGAAAAGACTGATATTAACCAAATAATTACACTGAAGTGTGATATGGGATATAATAGGATATCAGGCTACCTGTCTAGACTTGCCACCTTCTATTCCATGACCAGCACTGACAGATTATTTGAAGTTTTTCAAATTAATCACTGTTGCTGAGCTCCATGATTTTGGATTTGCAGCATTTTATGCAGTTTATTGGAATATCTGGACACATTTAACTCAGTCCTTTCTGACTACTGAAGAAGCATTTCTTCAGGAAATTTTCTCAGATCTGCAATCTTTCCTCTCTGCTTCCCTCTCATGGGTCCTTCCTTTTCAATATTTATTGAGTGCTAAGCCCCATACTTCAGATACCATTTTGATTCAGAATAGTTGTATCCTTGCTTTCAGCTGTGTACCAGATACTATGTACTGCATGGAGGATACAAATATAAACAAGGAGTACTATTTCTAAGGGAATCACACTCTGGAAGAGACAACACATAAAAGAAAACTATAAAATATGATAATGAAACGTTGGAGATATTTGGAAGCTATTATACAAAATTTAAGGTAGCATTATGGAGGAGTGTAGGTTCAAGTCAGTTACTCTAGAGAAGGTGGTTCTAGATGTAAATTGTAAAGAATGATTAGGTACTGGCCAATGACAGTGGGTGAATATATGAGAGAGGGCATTCTTTGGAAGAGAAGGCAGCATAAACGAAGATAATGGAGAGAGAGCGATGCAGTGAAATTAGCTTCTTGAAAACACTTTTGTGATGGTGCTGGAAGGAAAGGTAGAGGTTTAGCATAGAAGCTTGGGGTGCCATGGTAAGGAGACTTGACACTCGTAGCCAGGGGAATGATGTAGTTCCATGCATCATCCAAGTTGAATATGTAGGGGGAAGATTGTGAGGAGGGGAGATGGGTTTGAAGGCTGTGGCTGTCTTATAGGGGAGATGGGTTTGAAGGCTGTGGCTGTCTTATAGGAGAGATGGAGAATGTGAACCAGGGTAGACAGAGCAGGGAGAAATTAGAAAAGGGAGACTGGAGAACTGTTTTGATGGTGGAATCATAGGGGCTTGAAGAATATTAGAGGTGTAAGTGACTGAGACAAAGGCACGTTTCAGAAAAAAAACAGTGCACTCTGCAGAGAATTTAGCTGTACAGTTAAATAACAAAAGTGAAACAAATCCTCCAACATACAAAGCCAACCCCAAAAGCACTGATGAACAATGTTGACTTTGGGATTTTTCTAATTACTGCTCTCTATACTTGATCATCCTGAAATTTCTTTAATATCGTGAGCACATCTAGAATGTGTCATGTGACTGTTCTAAGCAATTGATGTGCATTAACTGATTTATTTTACTGACAGTCCTGTGGGGTAAGTGGTGACTTCTTGCCAATTTTACAGATGAGGAAACTGAAACAAAGAGTTATTAGAGCATTTATGCAAAGTCAAACAATTGATAGTGGAATCTGGGACTTGAATTCCAGTAGTCTGTCTTTGACCCTTGTATCACTTTGTCAGTGGGGTTGTATTCTTCATATTTGCTGTGGATTGCTCATTATCATTATAGAAACACAACTGGGTTTTGAGTGTTGATCTTGTACCCTGTGACTTTGTGCAATTTGTTTATTAATTTTAGCAAGTGTTTTTCTTTTTAAGTTTTTGGATTCTTATGAGTTACTGCTCTGAATTTTGTTGAAATTTTCCTTTCCAAACCTGTGGTTATTAATTCAATTTAGAATATCCAAGGCCTTTAAAATATCTTGTTTTTTTTTTTTAAATGCTGCAGAAGACTTATCTTTTTTATTGTATATCTTGTGTTGTCTGGCTTACTTTTTGCATGTTGGGGAAAAAAAAGACTTGAAAAAAGAAAATCTTCAGTAATACTTTACAGTGTTGAAGAAATCATATGTGGAAGACAAACAGTACTGTCATGAATTAAGACCATTGAAAATTTCTGTGGATTGATTTGTTTTGGCTGGAGACTTATATTGGGTTTATGCAATATCAGTTACTCTGTTGAATGACCCTTGTCCTATTAGGTTCTTTAGGTGTGCTACTCATCCTGGAAAATTATGGCTGTTCAAATCTTTTCCTCATCTGAAGGAAATGTGACTAATTTCCTTTCATAATAAAGGACTCCCCCCCACTCTAATTTATGTTTCTTAGTCTCCCTGCCCTGTCCTATTCCATTTTGTGTTTTGAAATGAATTTCTTTCCATTTTTATCTGCTCATAAGACGTATGTTGAATTTTACTAACTGTTAAGATGTTGAGAGCACATTCTTTTCTCATCATTTGAATGTCTGACCTAGACCAGGGCTTCCTGCTATTGCAGCCTTGACCTTGGCCCTTGGTTATGATAGATGTTCCACAAATGCATGTCAAAGCATCTGAGGATTCAAAGAGATCTTAGAGGTCATTTTCTGGTGAGAAATTGACCCTCACTCTACATTCCTAGTTTCTGGATGTCAGTGCATCTTGTAGTTTTTATTCTCAATCTTGGCATAGAAAAATGAAGATATTTACATCCAAGTCAACAGAGAGCAATAAATAACAACTAATTTCTTAGATTCAGACACAGTGCTATGGCTCCAGGATTCCAACAGATAGAGGAAGAAAAAAACAGAAACCAAAAATTAAAATTAGGGAGACAACTAAGGAATTGAGCATCATATTTCTTCTCAGGATTTATCACTGAGTTCACAATTATTCCAGCACTGAGGTACACTAAATTGCTTCTGACTAGTTATGGTTTAAACTCTGTACTAAGATACTCGGATATGCAGGCATTTGGTGACCCTAACATTCTTTACATATTCTCATTCACACTATACTTTGTGACTTTTTCAGTATTTTACATATATTTTATACTTGATTATCTCTACAGATTCATTTCTTTGTACCTAATAAACTGTAATAAGTAGACAAATTAATGTTCTTTATTTTACATTAAATTTACATGTGCTTTCAGGAATCCTGGAAAAATAAATCCATAGTTAAGTTGACTGATATTATATAATTTTTTCCTATCTTATATTCTCCTTGTGTTTTAATCTACCTTTAGAATTTTGTCAATATGCATTTCTTCTTCTTCTTTCTAGTTGTCTCTTCTTCTACTTATTTCAAAGTTTGCTAGAGGCACTAGCCATAAGCTTACATTATACATCTAGTTCATGGAGAATACTTAGTTTAAAATAATGTTTTATAAATGTTTTCGATAATTTAAAGATAGGAACAGATTACGTCTGTAGATGTCAATGTAAAGGGAGAGAAGTTGCATAACATTTGCTGATGTTTCAAGATAATTTTTTCCTGAGTGACTTCAATCTCCTAAACTAATTAAGGGAAAACACCTTGCTAGATGTCCCAGCTCCTTTGGGCCTTTGTTACCTTTTGAGGTTATCATGGGCCAGAGAGGTTAGGTGTGGTGAGCCTTGTCTGTCTCTGCACATGTGCTGTGCTTCCTTCTGTCCTACTCTCGCACTTGTCTGTTGCTTCCAAGGTAAAGGCCTTTGCTCTGCCATTCTTTTTTTTCGGGGGGTTTTTTTTTTTTTTTTTTTTTTTTTTTCGGCACTGGGGATCAAACTCACAACCTCATGCCTGCCAGACAGGCACTTAAGCCACTGAGCCAAACTCCCGGCTCTTGGTCTGCTATTCTTTATCCTGGGAATGCTCCTTCTTTTCCCCTTATAGTGCCTGTAACCTTCTCGAGCCTCTGTCTCAGCCTATGCACCACTTTCTTAGGAGAACATTGCCTGATTCTCCACTTCACCCTCCTATCATGGCTCTTCTTTGGTTCACTCTCATAATAACTTGTTTTCCCTGAAACACACACTAAATTATAATTGAATACTTTATCTTCTCCCTGTGTTAGTCTCTAGCTCTAGAAGACTCGTCTGTCCTTAAAAGAGGTTATAGAGTGCACACTATACATCATTGTGTTATAGGATCTAGCAGACTATGGTCCTATATATTTATACCAATAATTGCTTGCTGAGTCAATGGATGCATAGATGTGTGGACAGATGAATAGTTTATGAACTTCATAGACTGATGAGCTACATTTTTTTTCTGTTTTTGTAAAACGGTTAAAACTCCCTGTACAAAGGGCACATATACATCACACAGAGAAAAGTGAAAGGCAATTTCACTGCTGAGAGACTTGGCTTATTATGGTGATACTGACAACAAATATCTTAAGACTATAAAAATTTGAGTTTGTGAAAAGATGATTTTTAAATTTGTCTTGGTGTCATCTAAGACTCTATAGATGACCGAAAAGCAAATATAGTGCATTGCTCACTTTGCTATTAATGTCATCTTGACTGTGACTTTATTTATTTATTTTATTTTAAAGAGAAAAAACCCCCAGATAAACCAAGAGGCAAACAAATCTAAAAAAACAAAACAAAACAAAAAAACCCAGCAACCATATATAGGTTTTCAAAACAAGATGATAGGAATTTAACAATGGTTGTGATGCTGCACATCGCTGTCTTCAAGGTAGTTGCTCAGGCCGCTAGACCCAGGAATAAAACAGAACAGTAAAATGAAATAAAACATTGGATTTAAAAAACAACACAGAAGGAAATCCTTCACAGTTGCCACAATGCACACTGCCATCCTCCAAGTAGATGCCCAGACCAACATCAAGCTATTCCTTTCACCTCAGTTGCTATCATCTCATTCAGGGTCCCCCAAATCAGCCAGTTGCTTACCATGAGGGGCAGAGGGGATGCTTTTCTGATTTCCCAGTCTGCTTTCCTGGTGGGCTTGTGTGAAGGCATGGCTTATTTTCTTGCTGAGTCTCTTACTGAGCCGCATGATGGAGCCTGCTTCTTGGGAAGGCATGGTTTTGCTTCTTGACTGTGACTAAATTTATCCAGTCCATTTTGCTCTTAGTACCAATCATTTTGGATTAGTGTGAGCCTCACATCACAGATGTATTAAGTTCAGTGTAAGTTAAGGGTAATAATGTGTCAAATTCTATTTGCCCCACTTGCATTTGTTTTAACAATTTAGCAATAAATCCATACCCGTGGTAAAAAGCTGATGCTGGAGTATCATTCTTGATACCCTGTCTTCAAGTATACACGGAGGTAGAAACATAGTGATGTTAGACTCAGAATCTCTAGGGCTGAGGTTCTTACTTTTAACAAAGGAAAGTTCGGAAAGAAATCCCCAAATTTATAATACCATTAATTAATTAATTATTTTAGGACAAGTGAGTATGAGGGAGACTCTAACTAGTAGTTGTGGTATGTGGTTGGTTAAAGTGATGACGTTTCCTTGGGAATTGGGAAAGGAAGAGACTAGTTGATAACTGTGATGATTAATTTTATATGACAAGTTGTCTTGGCCTGGTCCCCAGTTATTTGGTCAAACACTGTTCTGGGAATGCTGTAGTAATTACCATTTAAGTCAATAAACTTTGAGTGAAGCACATTGCCCTTCTTAGTATAGGTGATCTTCACCAACCATTTGAAGGTCTTAAGAGGAAAAAGACTGACATCCCTCAAGGAAAAGGTAATTGAGCCAGCAGATAGCCTTTGTACTCTATCTGTGGCATCAACTATTACCTAGGTTCTAGTCTACTGGTTTACCCCAGAGATATTTTTATCCCATAGATTTTGGACTTGTTAGACCCAGTTTCATGAGCCAACTCCTTAAGACCCTCCCACTAGTTTGTGTGGTTTAATTTCTTCAACTGTCACTGAAAACTTTTGACATCTTCAAGTGATGCTTCCACCTTTCTGTGCAGGGGCTCCAGGTAGGGTACCACATGCAACAGGAGAAATATTTTTCCTTCACTAGATTAGAGAACACCTATGAGTTATATCACCAAAATGTTCCCTTTCCTGTCAGACACCAGCACAGAAAAACAATAAAAAATGTGATGATGAGAACCTGCTTTCAGAGTTGGCCAAAGGAACTTCCTGCTTGAGAGAGACCACAAAAAAGAAATGATTTATCTGAACAAATAACAGAGACTTCTGTTCTTCTCAGCTTGCCGCAGTTAGTGCCAACTCCAGCTGAAGTGAGGGCACCCTGGCTCCCAGGTGTGGAATATTTATCCTTCTCCTTTAGCCAGCTCACCAGCCCGCTCTTGCATGGGGTCTGCCTCATAATTTGCAGCTTCATCCAGAACTGTCCTTTATTGCCTTGTGGTCCTGTTAAAAACGCTGGAGAAGAACTGTCAAAGCATTTACTGAATACTTTGTACAGGTTATTGATTGTTCTAAGTCCTCTCCGTGTTTCACACCATTCAATCCTCCCGCCAACCTTAAGAGAGAAGTATAGCTACCACAATTTTATAGATAAGAAACATTAGGAATTTAAGTGAACTACCCAAGGTCATATATTTTACTGCCAGGGATTTGAACCAAATGAACCTGAACCTAGATTTTATATTATTAAATATATTATTGTATTAAATGAACATTATAGTTAGTGCTGTGGGAGAAGTGAATGACCCTAGCTTAGTGTGCTGTCCTGTTCTCTCCCATCACATCTGAAATTTAGGATGATGCCCAGCAAATGGTTATTTGAGATTTCCAGATCCTAGAATGTGATCAGGAGAAGATGTCCTGGAGGTGCTTGAGTTGTCACAATAACCCTTCACTCTCACTAGATTGCAGCTTTCTTTTCTCTTTCCATTATTTAAATATTTCTTTTATTGTAACCTTTCCTTCATCTTATTCATGGTAACTTTTCCTAGCTTCTGAACTTTTAAATTATAGCAAAGCTTAGATTGTAGAACTAAGTAGCATTTTATCACTAGAGAGAATTGACTAGAAGTTATTAGACTTATGTCTATGGTTTTGGTCAGCCATGTTGGCCTCATAAATCAGAGACATAGCTTTCAGGAGCCAAGAAGCACATGGACGTTGGAAGCAACTCTCCTGGGGGTTGATGATGGCCAGCTCTTGTGTTGTAGATGAGGAAGCTGCAGCGATGTGTAAAGCAGATTACTGATGATGGTTGAATGCAGTCCCATAGGATGAACAAGTTAGTAGCATGGAGACAAGATATTGGTATGAGAGGATGTTAGAAGGTGGAGTCAATAGAGCTTTCACACTGTGTAATGTTTAAAGGAGAGGAAGGGGTCTGTAATGGTTCTTGAAATGCCTAGGTAGATGGATAAGCTATTCTCTGAGAAACAGAGAATATAAAAATGCCTGGAATTTAGTCTTTGCAAATTTTTGTAGACTGATGTTACTTACAAGCCTTCTGAAGACTTCATTTCTTGAGTACAGAGAACACACTTTATTCCTCTCTCCCTCCATTCCCTCCCTGCCACTTTTTCCTCCCCACCTTTTTTGTTGCTGAAAACAGACACCAAGGCCTCTGGTATAGCTAGACACATCTGTTACCACTGAGCTATGCCCTGCTACATTTTTAAAAGTCTGTAGTACTTACTACAATATGTTGTGGGTGTGCCACAATGTTTGCAATACATCCCTGAGATAAATCAACTTGTAGAAAGAAAAAGCTTATTTTAGCTCACAATTTTGGAGGTTTCAGCCCATGACTATTTGACTGTGTTGGTCTGGGCCTGTGGTAGCACATCATGGCAGACCAAAGCCTTTCACCTGGGAACAAAAGAGAGACAGAGAGAAGCTTGGGTCCCACTACCTGTCTCAAGGGCGTCCTGATGAGTGGAAGTTTTTCTATTAGATCGCACCTCTTCAAGTTTCCTCCACCTTCCAATAGCACTAACTGAGAAATAAGACTTTACCACATGGGCCTCTGGCCTCTGGCAATATTCATTCCATGAAAAATAAAAATTCAGAGTTTGAATGGCAGGATACCTCTCCAAACAACAGATCAAATGACCCATCTTCTTCAGTCTGAAGATGTTTTTATCAATACTGAGCTCCTTGCACTGACCATCATTGTGTGTAGCAGAAAGACGTATGCAAAATGTCACTGGGCTCAGTCATATGATGCCCACTGATTGTTTGAAAAAGAGGGAAACCAATAAAGTCATGGTGTCTTCAGTGGGGTTGATGACTATGTTTAAATACATTAACAAAAAATAAAAGATTCATTCTGGTTAGGACAAATGTTACCTGTTTTGATCCCCTGTCCATCCGTTCGTCCGTCCGTCCTTCCTTCCTTTCTCTCTCTCTCTCTCTCTCTCTCTCTCTGTTTTTTGAGACAGGGTGTCACTATGTAGTTCAGACTGGCCTTGAACTCACTATGTAGCCAAAGCTGGCTTCGAACTCATGGCAATCCTCCTGCCTCAGCCTCCTGAGTGCTGGAATTATAGGCATGTACCATCACATCTGGCTCGTTCTTTAAGGTGTAACATGATGAGAACTCCTTGAGGCAAAAATCAATCTCACTGCTACTTACTGCAGCTGGTAACTACATTAGATACAATAAGGGCTCAATAAATGCTTGTTGCCAATATCTATAGTAAGAAATCATTGACAACATAGGAAAGTTCCCCAGATATCTCTTTAATAATGAATTAATAATATATGGCTATAGGGCTTAAATGTTTATAATTCAGTCCTAACATCTCAAGACATACATTTTGCAAATCATAAAACTGAAAATCTGAAATAAATAATTTCATGATCAACTAATATGTTCGTGAATGAAAACCCAATAGATTAAAAATATAGTTTTATCCATATTTCACTATTAGAGGGTTTGGGTGCATTACAGAAGGACATTAAAATATTTTGATTGATTTGTGAGGTCAGGGACCACATTTAGGTGTTCTGAATAATAGATTTTTGGATTTCAGTCTCCATTGGTACTGTAAGGCAATTTTTTATTTCTTTTTGCATAAAGTAGTTACAAAGGATTCTAGAAAATCATCAGTAGACCAAAGGATGAATTAGTATTTCCATTTAACTTGACTATAAAAGAAATAGCTGAAGGGTTTTAAATCTTTTAGCGTTGTTTTACTGAACTTGACAACTTTTTGTACTTTGCGAAAAATCACAAGGTGAAATGTAAATGCTGTGTCTACATCATACCCCTTTCTTTGACCATGTTTTCCTGCAAATACTTGTCCCCGAGTATGTGGATGAAAGGCAATGGGTATATTTAGGAACATTTTTCTTGAAAAACATGAATTCTCAAAGATCCAACAGACATGTGGTTCATTTAAAGGGCTTGATTTGTGTAGTTCCCCACTCCCAGCCTACCTCATAAGCATTTTCTTTTCCAGATTTTAGTTCTCTTTCTCTTTCTCTCTCTCTCTGTCTCTGTCTCTCTCTCTGTCTCTGTCTCTGTCTCTGTCTCTCTCTCTCTCTCTCTCATACACACACACACACACACACACACACACTCTCTCTCTCTCTTTCATGAGTTTCTTAAAAAATAATTTTTCTAAGGTTAAAAATAATCAGCTAGGTAAGATAAGAAATTCTTGTGTGCAGCACTCTAAATTACAAACTGACTTCACATAATAAGATAGCTCAAGTCCTTCCAGTTACATAAGTGACTCTCTGGGTGCCAGACATTTAAGCAGACACATTAGGTTTCCAGGCCAGTAAGTACCAGTTAAGGAAAGCACTGTAGAGATTTGCCATGCAGTGAAGAAAGACAGTGCTTGGTAGTTTTACAGCACCTTTCTTCTAGAAAACTTAGAGTGTTTTTACATGGACCATCTCCTTTGTCCTAAAAACTTTTCTAGATATTACTTTGTATTAGTATGTTCCATAGGTACCTCAAGTACCTATTCAGTGGGGGATTATTTGAGCTTCTACCCTGTTTACAGAGCAGCAGAGAAAACTAATTCATACCTGTGGGTAGCAGTCTATGTAAGTAGAAAACTGAGGAATTATTGTAAGAGAGAATGTGGCTAACGGTGATGATGGAGGTGAATAGAAATGCTTCAGGATCGCAGAGAACTGAGCCTCTATATTTAGGATGATGCTTTAAAGCTTTTAGAGAAAAATTATTGAGTAAAGTTTCAACAATACAAGGAAACAAAGATGAAAATCTTGTTATATATCCTACTTATTTTTAAGATACAGAATTTTATATTTCATCTGTTTCTACATCTGTGAAAAAGGGCAGAGTGTGTGTGTGTGTGTGTGTGTGTGCGCGTGTGTGTGTGCGTTTGTGTTGGAGGAGAGAGATTGGGAGGATGGCAGGAGAGTTCTGGAATAACTTGGTAATTTGAGAAAAAGTTATAAAAATCTCCCATTGATTTTTCTACCTCTCAACTCCATTTGGGAAGCACTGCTAATGATGAAATATGCACCAGTTAGTTCATTCATGCTGTACAGAAAAATAATGATAAGTTTTGCTCTGCAGAGTTATTTTTTCAGGTGGAAGAGGTGGCTTTTATGAAATCCATTATCTATGAAATGCTGTCCTTAAATTATTTACTCTGTAAAATAGATTTGTGTGGTATGATCAAAATATATGGTGAATGTTTGGTTTAAATAAAAAATTATTGCAGTAAAAGACACTTAGCCATTAACCTTGCTTCAAATACTCCCCTTTGCTTCATTTATATCTATCTCATGTTCTTGCTACTTTTGGAAGAAGTTCTGGGAGTCCTGTTTTGTGAGTGTTGTTTTTTGAAGTGTGATAAAGAATACAGTGAGTGGATGTAGCTGGGCATTTTGTGCTGAGCATGCAGCCATGCATTGGCCCCTGACCAACTCTATCTGCCAACTTCAAGCTGGCTCTGTGTTTTGCTTTGTCTGTAGGTAGCAAAGGTACAGATCAACCAATCAACCTGATTATGAATGAGGACAATGCCTTGGGAGAGAAGGTAAGCCCTAGGGAACCAGCAACTCCAAGAAAAAATAACAAACTGGATCAACAATGCTAGCCCCAAGAAAAGTCCATGACTATTGTAAACTACAAAATCAGTGTGTGGTTTTACTCCAAAAGTGACTCCTTCATACAGGTTAGGGTTGGAGAAAAAACTCAGTGCAGTACCTGCTGTATTGCCAGAGAGTGTTTAATCAGATATCATTTTGAGAAGGGATTAAATGATTAAGACTGGGCCACAGAATAACTACAGAAAATTCCACGCCTGGGTGTCCAGTGTTGCCCTCTCAGGTGAGTGGGTGAGATACCCCACAGGAGACAGCTGCAGAGAGGGTATGGGTTAGTCATAAACTCTCTGGGAAATTTAAGCTCAGACCAGGGAAAACATAGGTCCCACTTTCTCTACTAAGAAGCCCAGGAAGAATGACTGTCAGAGGCAGCTGGATCTGAAAGTGCTGGCATTAAGTCCAGCAGTCTAATTGAATCCCTACCCTGTGGCCTACATCCAGCAGAGACCCATAGTCCCTTTTTTTCCCCATCTGGGATGTGAGCAAGGGCACACTTTGGTTTGCATCATTGCCACAGTCTGGAGGTGCACGGACAGAGGAACCTCTAAGGCAGGGAGTCACCTCACACACCTGTAGGCTGCAAAGCTAGGCAAAGAGAATTGTGGCTTTCTAAATTCCAAGACTAAAAATCCTGGAAAGGAACTATTCGTTCAGAAATACAGAGGATTTTTTTTTGTTTGTTTTGTTTTGTACCTGGGATCGAACTTATGACCTTGCAATTGCCAGGCAGGCGCTTGTGCCACTGAGCTAAATCCCCGGCCCCTACAGAGGAATTTTTAAAAAATGAGACTCAATTGTGTTTCCTTCCTTAATCCTTCATTTTTTGGGGAGCAGATTGAGATTTTTTTTCCTTGTTTTGTTTTTCTTCTTTTTTTTTTCCTACCTTATTTTTTCTTCCTTATTCTTCTTTTACTTTTCTGTTTTTCTTTTGCTTGTTCTTTCTATTACTTTTATTGGATATTATTACCTCCCATTTTACTCTTTTTACTTCTCAGTTTTCTATGCTGATATAGTTCATTAACTAATTTTTCAAATTTATCTTTTTTTACTCTCTGGTTTCTGACTCCCTCTACATTCACTAGTACAATGATTAGTTTTATGAGTCTTTAAATAGCTCTAAGCTACTACAGTTGAATACTGTTCTATTGTTAGTGCAGTTACAGTTGCGTTCAGTAGATATTTATTATATATTAATATTTGATTCATCTTCGTGTTTATAACTGTAGATCTCTTTTCTATGGTTAACAGTGGTATATTACATGTTCTTAGGATATGTCACTATCCAGTTCATTTTTGACATAATTATTGTTGCTGATTTTGTTACCATTACCAATGCGACATATTTGTTACTAATAATTAGTTTTCTCTGTATGACATTATCTAGATTGCTTTTGTGTCATTAACAATACTGCAGCCCATTCCTGGAGAAATTGGTGCTGGGTCGAATCAATTGCAGCTTCGCCTTCTAAATAAACAGAGGTGGTTGGATCTTGGGACAGAGGCAAAGGTCTATAGTTAGCCACACCCACAGTGCATCACTGAAAAGTAGACACCAGCTAAGGAGGTCAGCATACTAGCAACGAAGTCTTCTACTATAATTAACTTATAAAATCTCAGCACACAACAACAACAACAATAACAATGACAGCAACAATAACAACAACAGCAACAACAACAACAACAGAGACAGTAGAAATATGACAAGACAATGAAATGCCTTCAGAAGCTCCTAACTCCTCCTTTTCTGGGGTATGAAGGCCATGAGGCGTTAAAGGGGAGGGAATGAAAAGTCACACAGCCAAATTATTTGAGAGTAAAACATAGGACATTTTAAAAAAGATCAATAAGGTGCTTGGGGAGCACCAATTACATATAACTGAACAGATAATGGATCTAATAAACAAAATAAGCAGTGAGTTTACAGAAGACATTGATAAAAGATAGCTGAGCTAAACAAAATAATACAAAACATGAATGACCAGTTTAGCAAAGAATTATAGTCTATGAAAAGGTATTGAACAGAAATTCAGGAAGCAGAAGTGACTAATGTGAGGACAAAGTGAGGACAAAATTCTATTGAAAACATGGGAAGCAGAAGTGACTAATGTGAGGACCAAGTGTCAGAGCTAGAAGACAGAGCTGATGTTGGTGACCAGTTGTTCAGATACACCTTAAAAATATCAAGACAACATGAAAAATGAACCCAACATCTGCTGGATGATGCAAAGAAGACTAATTCTGAGGTTAATTTGTAAAAATCAGAAGACAGCACAAATGCATACAAAACTTTCCAAATATAAGGAAATAATTTAACATGCAGATGAGTGAAACTTATAGAGCTCCAAATAACCATGATTAGAAAAATACCTCTCCATGACACATCATAGTCAAAATCCTAGATGTGCAACACAAGAACCAAATCTTAAAAGCTGTAAGAGAAAAACAATGAATCACTTACAATGGTAAACCTATTAGAATTACAATTATTTGGTGCTGTCCTAGGATCTTGAAACTGATAAGTCCCACTTGCTTTCTTTTCTTTTCTTTTTCTTTTTCTTTCTTTTTTTTTTTTTTTTGGGTACCAGGAATAGAACTCATGACCTCATCCTTGCCAGGCAGGTGCTTACGCTACTGAGCTAAACCCCCAGCCTTCCCACTTGTTTTCTTGTCCAGTTTTGCCATACCCTATCACCTATACAAGTTCCATATACATTTTCAGATTGCTTTCTTCAGTTCTATAAGAAATGTTCTTGCTATTTTGATTGGGATTGCATTAAACCTATATAATTCCCAAATGATTCACTGGGGAATTCTATAAGAACTTCAGGGAAGATATAATGCTAATACTCCTCAAGCTCTTTAATGAAATTGAAAGCAAAAGAGAACTCCCAAAATTACTCCTGATTGCTAGACTTATCCTGATTTCAAAACCAAACAAGAATCCAACCAAAAAAGATAGTTACAGACCAGTCTCTAATGAACATAGACACAAAAATTCTCACCAAGTTACTGACAAATGGAATGCAATGAATAATCAAAAAGACCATACATTATTGCAACCCTACCACCAACATCATGTTAAATGGGGAAAAACCTGAAAGTTTTCCCTCTAAATCTAGGAACAAGACAAAGATGCCCACTATCACCTCTCCTGGCCCTGTTAGTACTGAAATATTAATCAGAGAAATCAGGTAAGAGGAGTAAAAGGGTAATGTATATCAAAGGAAAAAGTTAGATTACATTATTTGAAGATGGCTAGATGCTCTATGTGGAAGACTCAAAAAATTCCACAATAAGACTTTTCAATTACCAAGCTTAGTAATGTGTCAGGATTGTTATGGCTTGTATCTAGATGTCCTCCCAAAGCCTCATGCTCTCATAGGTGAGGATGTTTGGAAGTGACTGGATCTATGGTGCGTGAATATGGATTAAGGGTATGTGATATCTGGATTGGTCTCCTAGTTGGATTAGTGTAGCTCTGAGTGTGGCTGAATGGATTTACTGAAGAGGGAAGCCCCATCCTGGGTCTGGGTGACACCACATAATAGGCTTGAAGCCTGGATGAAATAGAAAGGGACAGAAAGAAGCCAGGCTCACTGCTTCCTGCTTGTGCTGCCATGGACTGTTTCTCCTCAGCCATGAGTTCTGCCATGCTGTCCTGCCTTGGATCTGGTTGACTCTGGACAGAAACTTCAACAAACTGTGAGCTAAAATTAAACTTTCCTCATTTAATGTTGGATGTTGGTTATTTTGTTTTAGAAACAAGAAAAGTAACTAAGATATAAAATTAACATACAAAAATCAATAGTGTTGTCATATACCAATAATAAACTCACTGAGAGAGAAATTAGGAAAACAATATCACTCATAGTAGCACTGAAAAAGCTTATATACCTATTAGTAATTAACCTAACCAAGGATGTGAAAGACCTTTACAAAGGAGTTCTAAGAGGACAACAGAGAATGGAAAGATATCTCCTGTTCCTGCATGGGCAGAAACAACATAGTAAAAATTTCTATACTTCCAAAACCAACATGCAGGTATAATGTAATCCCATGAATACTTAGTCAAAGATTTTCTAAATGGAACATCAATAGCACAAGAAATAGCATCAAGTCAACAAATGAGATCATATTAAATTAAAAGGCTTCTGCACAGCAAAAGAGACGATCAACAGAGCGAAGAGACAACCTACAGAATGGGAAACTATTTTGCTTGCCAACCCTTGGTCAGATAACTAGTGTCTAGAGTAGATATAGAACAACAAAAAAATACCTCCCCAAATAAAAGACTCAGTCAAAAAATGGGCAACTGAAATGAATAGACACTTTTCAGAAAAAGTACAAATTGCCAAAACGTAAATAAATAAATAAATAATGTTCAACATCCCTGGTCAACAGAGAAATGGAAATTTAAACAAAACAGATTATCTTCAGTTTCCAGAAAGAACAGCTGTCATGAACAAATCAAATAATATCAAATGCTTGTGGGGTTGCAGAGGAAAAAGAAACATGTCTGTATTATTGGTGGGATGTAAGCTAGTACAACCACTGTGCAAATCAGTATGGCAATTCCTCAAAAAACTAAAACGTATAAATTCAACTCAGTTGAGATGTTTCCTTTTTAGTTATCTACCCCAAAGAGTTAAAGACATCATATTACAGTTATATGTTACATGCATACCCATATATATATAGCAGCATAATTATTAATAGGTAAGTCTTGGAAATGGTATATATGTCTGTCAACAGGTGATTGGATAAAGAAAATGTGGTAGTTATACACAATGGAGTACCACTCTGCCATAAAGAAGAATAAACTTGAGTAATTTGTAGGAAAATAAATGCCCTTTGAGAACATGATGTTATGTGAAATAAATCAGACACACAAGCTTAAATATCAAATAGTTTCTGTTACATGAGAAACCTAAAGTATAAAGAACTAAATAAAGGACAAATAATATGACATAGGGAAATACATCTTTTTCAAGTTGGAGGAGGACTAAGAAATGGAGGAGGTTTCCGAAAGTGGTAAGGATAATGGGATAAGCATGTTTGAAGTGAGTATTTTGAGTGGGATTAATGGCAATGTGCCTGGAAGGGATGACCACATGGAGAGAAGGAGGGAGGGAAGGAAAAGTGGATGAAAAAAGGAATTAAAATATATTATGTACATGGACTAACCCCACACAAGGAATGTTAACATTTTGTGCTGCAAATATGTGCTAATGCCAAGTAAGAAAACAAAATTCAGCAAATAAAAATATTAAAATGTTCACCGTGTTTTTGATCACTCCTTGTTTTATGAATGTCTTCAAATACAAAGACTATGTAACTGAGGAACAAGCTCTTTGTTCCATTTTAACTTAGCAATAAATAACATTAGGCTGGTGAAACTACTCTTCCTGTTTGACTAAGTATGCGTAGTCTCTGAGGAACTAATGGTTGGATTTGCAGGTGATTGGATTGAATCAGGAAGAATGTAAGAACTGGGAGAAGAGCTGGTGAGGGCGAAGGATAGATTTCCTATCATTTCTGTGACAGATCGGATTTAGGACAAATCTTTCTCAGAGATGAGGAATTTTGTAGCGCTGAGGTCCCTGGTTGAGCAGTCTAAAAACCTAGGTACTGGCCTTGGCTTTGAAACTAAATATCCTCATCATTTAACCACCCTGAGATTAATTTTCTTCATCTATAATATAAAGGATTTGGATTTAATGGCTGTCAGTTCTTTCCAACTGTAACATTTATAATTATATGATTGTGCATGTGAGATCAATCTTTTTACACCATTTTACAGAGTTATGCTTTTATTTCTGGAGTTGCCTCTGTTACTTTATTTACCTCTCTATCCTGCCTGGGAAATTACTACATATTCTTCAAAACAATGGAATCAACAAAAGGACTGCTGTACAACTGAATGTTACTAGTGTGTTGGGGCCTGTGATACTAGGATGACTAGTAGTCTAGGTTTATGCTTCTTGCCCTAGTGCTTTGTTTTTGGTATTGGGACTTGAACTCAGGGCTTTGTGAGGCTAGGCAAGTGATCTACCACTTGGCTACATCCTCAGATCTCATTTAAATTTTATTTTGAGAAAGAATCTCTCTGCACTGCTCAGGCTGCCCTTGAGTGTGCAACCCCCACCCCCATCTCAGCCTCCCAAGTAACTGGATTACAGGTGTGTGCTACATGACTGGTCCTGGTATAATTTTAATAGTACTTTTTGTACTCCCAACAGTCTCCCAGTTTGAATAATGAATTTTATTATAAGGACTTTTACAAATATTACTTCGTTTGGCTCTATGTAAAAAATTAAAATCAAACAGATAATGGCAGATGGAGGTGTCCTGAAATACTAAGCCAACAGGGACATGAGAGACCAAGCTTCAGTCGTGGCTCCCTCCACATAAAGGTTTGACTCTGTGCAGCTTGCATGCTATAGTTTACATCCTATGAGCTATGGTTTTCATCAGAGTGAAACATTCAATTCCATAGGTAACCACCAGGCTAATCTCACTCCCTGTTCCCTACCTGTCCCAAGGATTTCCTTGTGTTTGCTATTTCCCCATTCCTTTTCTGAAATCTATTTTTTATTTATTCCTTTAGTTACTCAAAGACATTTTTTTTGCAAGACAACTTGCTACCCTGCCTACATCAATCTAAATTCTTGACACAAGACTGATGTAAGCCCCCCTGCCCCTGTCCAACTTGTGGTTTCTGCCTTTAAAACCTGTTTGAAACCTTAAGACCCCAGAGCACATTTCAGCCTGCTTGAAATTTGTGTCTCCCAAGTTGCAACTCTTGTCAGTCCGAATAAGCACTCTGTTTCTTAATTAATCTGTGCCTCAGTTTCCCTTAGGGGTCAACGATCCTCACAATAATTCTACAAAGCAGATATTGCGATTTCCATTTTCCACATGAGAAGAACTGTAGTTAGAATATACTGTGGAGATTATGCAAAGTCTCACTGTTCTTCAGTGGTAGAGTAATTCTATTTTCCTGTTCTGACTTCAAATGATTTCCTTTTATTTTGATGCCTAGATGAAGGGTCACTTTTTGTCAAAACCACTGCTGACTTGGCATGATTTATTTCTGGAAACCCACAGGTTTATTTTCCTACTGAAGAATGACTTCATCTATATGAATGTGGATTTGTCTAAGGTTTCTTTCACTGAGCTCTGTTCCTCTTGAAAACAAAGGGCCTGTCTTATTGCAGCAACAATGTGTTGTATCTATTGCCTGAATACATGTTTATATTATCTGTGTAATATTTATCAGATCGCTTGCAAACAAGGGACCTAGCGACTTCATTTCCTTGACATGCTAGTGATGTGATTTTGAGCAAGTTTTATCTTTTTCTAAGTCATTTACTATCTTTCAGAGGCTGTGAAGATCTTTGGGGGAAATAAAAAGAGGTACATTTATAGAAGCTTCTCTTTCTCAGGGGCCATGTTAAATCCCTTAGAAGATTAGCAAGAGCCTCCATGGTAAGACCCAAGGAGAGTTAATGATGCTAACTATCTTGCCCAGGGTTACAGAGCCAAAAATAGCAGGTGGAGGCAGGATTCAAACCCACCTACATGCAAAAGGATTGTTACATTGTAGTTTAATATCCAAAGGCAGTACAAATAGCTGAAAGAGTCTTGGAAGTGCTCAGCTAAAAGGTCTTTGCATTGTTAGGAGGGTGGTTTACAGTCTGCTAGGATCATGCATCTGTTTCAGACCCTGCGGTTAAAGGGGCTTTTTCTGGGCTTATCTCTTTTGCAGCACTGCAAGAGGGGTGTGTGGGCTAAGAGGAGCTCTGAGAGCTTCCCCTTGATGATGCTCGTGGATTCTTTGCACAGCCTGAGGTGTTACAGTATAAGATTTGAGCCTAGGCTTGGGAATGGGCAACAGGTAAGGGTGCTTCTCATACTGAAACAGTGAAATTGTTGGAGATGCTTTGCGATAGTCTATTTTATGTGTGAGTTTGAACTCAGTGATGCTGAGACAGTGGATAAAACATTTTCTTTGGGTATGGCTGCGAGGCAGTTTCTGGAAGAGATTAGCATTTGAATCAGGAGACTGAGTAAAGGCAATGGTCCTCATGTCAGTGTTTTAGTGGGAATCATCTCATCTGTCGAGAGTGTACGTATCGCAGAACAGAAAGGCAGAGAAAGCCAAGTTTGCTCTCCGCTTGAGCTGAGATGTCCCCCTCTTGTCCTGAGACATGAGCAGCTCTAGTCCCTGGACCTTGTGACTCAAACTGGGACTTAGACCTGAGGCTCCCCTGGTTCTTCACTCTTCAGATTTGGATGGAAGGAAGCTACCCTACCACCTTTTCCTGGCATCCACTTGCAGGTGGCAGATTGTGGGGGCATCTGAACCTCTACAACCTCAGGAGTCAATTCCTCATAACAGATTTAGTTCTAGGTAAATTTATCTAGAGAACCCTGATTAATACAAATGCACCACTGATGATAATGCTCCTTTGGTGAGGTTTTTAAAAAGCACTTGCCCTCAACTGCATAATTAAAAGTGAATATATTCTGGGCTTGCAGAGATATGTGTTTTAAAAGTATAAAATGTTAAACAAGCAGAAAAACAGCAACACTGAAGTCCTTAGTTTCAATAATACTTTTAGTGTAAAGCGATCTGCCTTTTACCTAATCCTGCTCTTTTTTGTTTGTTTTATGATTTTTTTTTTTTTTGAGACAGGGTATCCCTTTGTATCCCAGGCTGGCCTTGAACTCACAGTGATCCTCCTGCTTCAGCTTCCCAAGTGCTAGGATTACATGTGCATGCACCATACCTGGCTTAAACATGCTCTTGAATATTGAAGTTCTACAAACTGAGACTGCCAAGAACAGATAGCATTTTCCGTAGTGCTTTGTGTGGCAGTAAGTGCTTAGGCAGAATTTATTGATGGAGAATAAATCAATGTCTGCAGATGATTCAAACAATTTGAAATTACTTCATTTAATGTCATTTGCTTTTTACTAGGGGAAAATATCTTTATTCTGAGATTCTTGCTATGAAGTCCATAAATTATTAGCATTCTGCAGATGAGTTGTACAGAACTCAAAAATCTCCTGCATATTTGCCAAATTGTGCATATTATATCTGCCCCTCAACAAGTTCTTAATTTTTTATCAGATTCTCAAATGCATTCTCAGACTTGCTTTGTCCTCCCCACCCCCTCCATATTACTCTCAAGAAGTTACTTGGGCTTTAAAGTTGGCTAAGAACCAGTGAAGACCTTTCTTTCTTTTAAAAAAAATTGTTTATTAGCCCATGTTTGCTGTACATGAAATTTGCATTTATCTTAGGGAGTAGGTATGTGTATATGACCTATCTTATTTTTTAAAAATTTATTCCCCTTCCCCTCCCCTTCTTGTTCCTTAGGATGTATAAGGAAAATGAAGATTTTCCTTATACCTCTTAAGTCCTACTTGAATTGGTAACTGTCTGCTCACCTACAGGTAGGAGAGCTTCTTTGTTATGCACAACCAAAAATAATGAGTTTTTTTATAGGCTGACCTCTGCCATTCTCTTGATACTTTAGTCATCGTAGTTAAATATCATTGCTATAGTCTCCAAAAAGTTTCTATGGGTATTTTTTCTTTTAACTGTGTGCCAAACTTCAGCTCAGTTGTCAGCCGTACTATAGATAAAATGGGGTGTGGAGGCCGGTTGCTCATGAATGAATCATGTCCTTAACAGCTAAAATTTTTCCCTTAGCAAAATGAATACTGGGTTTAGTTGAGGAGTATTTGGAAACTGCTAGATTTTAGGTTACAGAGCATTTAGCCTCTACCAATGGAATACTTTAAAGAGATGTGTTGTCCTGGTGGTGAAGCTTGTAAAAACATAAGCCGCTCTTATAAAAGAAATAGAAAACTTAATGTCTGTTACAATTCCAGCTATGTTGAATCATAACAAATGTGGAGTATTTCTTTGTTCACTTTGGGGTTGAATAGGGATATTAGAAAGACTTAATGGAATTCTTTTAATCCTACTTTAATTGTAAATATTTTAGTCTAAATATTTCTAGAAGTGATCAAAGGATTGTTTGTAATTTAAAAATCACTATTATGATTTTAACAGTAGTGAGATTAACTCATATGGTTTGTATGTCAAACGGCTACCGAAATACTCAAGCTTTGTTTGAGATTTTTTTTTGTTTCTTTGTTTTCCTTCTCTGGGTGCATGAGAAATAGTAAGCGTGTAAGAACAGTTGGCATAGATTGCTGCTGCTTGAATGTAGTTAAGCTTATCACAAACTATGTCATGGCCAGAGCTTAACGCGTTGTATCCCTTCCAGAAAAACCACTTGCCAAACACAACACAGTTCGGATGGTGGGAAAACTGTACAGCCTCCACTTTTAACCTAGGTTTCTCCCCATAATGTGCAAATTGGAAGCTGGAGAAAACACGCAGATAAATCAGCATACCTGACTGCCGTGGAAAACCACTGAAGCAGAAAAGCCTTCATTGAATCTTGAGCATGAAGTTTTCTGCTCCAAACCCACCTGGAGCTGTCGGTTAATGATTGGAAACAACATGTGAGGGTGGAGGCTGCCTGGGTAGAGAACTACAGATGTTATAAAAAACGATGTTGCTGAAAGGCTGCAGCCTAGATATTTGGCCACTGAGTATGGAGACTTTCATCTCCGTCTCCCTGGGTAATTAGCACACTGACCCTCTGCTGAATAGAAGCACAAAAAAAAAAAA
>RJWM01025987.1:0-28625 GCA_004363535.1 Dasyprocta punctata | reverse complement strand
ATGGTGAATCACATTAAAAAATTTATCATGAAACCTTCCCACTGTCTCTCGTCTCAAAATTTACCTTTACTGCTTTATTCAAAATTGTATATATTTCCTTCCTTTTCCCCTCATAATTAAAATTTTTCTTGTCCTATACTACTATCTCATAGAATTTATATCCCCTTAGACTTGTTATTAGATGAGAATTTGAAATCTTCATTTTTGTCTCATGGTCTCTTAATTTAATCATGTTCTTTCAATTCCTTCATTCACTTACATTGCTACTAAAAGACTCATTTTATTTCATGTCCGAGCTCACAACTTTATTCTTCCATTTTATCAAGATCTTAGTTCATTTACCTCTCTGATCTCTGAAACATAGTGTTCTGTTAAGTTAGATCCTGTCTCATGAAAACAGACTCCTATTCCTCAGAGGACACTAATTGCACTTCCTGCAAATCCTCTTTCAGATTACATTATTAACTCTATTTCCTGTAAGTTTTTATTTCTGCTTGTGTGTGGTTTTTTTTTTTTTTTAGACAAAGTTCTACTATGCAGTTCAGATTGGCCTTGAACTGACTTTGTAGCCCAGGCTGGCCTTAAACTCACAGCGATCCTCCTGTGTGGGCCTCCCAAGGGCTGGGATTATAGATGTATACCACCATGCCTGGCTAACTCCTGCATTTCCTTTTCATACTATTGATTTTCTTGATCATATGATTAGCTTTACATTTAAAATTCTTTATGTGCATATTTTATTAAGAGTGACTTAAGACACTGCTTCTTTCTTTCACCATTAGGGCCTGGCCATTGAATTCTCAACTCCTGGATTTGAATCACGAGTGTGCTAACTGAAAAAAAACCAAAGTAGCCAGGTATGGTGGTGCACACCTGTAAACTCACATCAAATGAGCTGGGTACATCTCTCAGTGAAAGGGCTCTGGGTTCAAGCCCCTGTAGTAACCCCCAAAATTTTAAATTTAAATTTTGGTAATTTAATTAAAGGACTGGGGTTGTAGTTCCATGCCGAGGGCCATAAAAAATGTAGGCAAATTATTAGAACATTTTTCAAAGAAATTTGGTAGATAAAAATCAATTGTTAACAGGTTTTAAATGAACCCAAAAGATAACAAGATATAATTAGTATAATTCAAAATTTCAACCTATATTAATTTTCTGCTCTGTGGAACAAAGGAGTGGGAAATATCAATTGCTAGAAATATTCAAAAGACATGCAGTGTAAATCTCAGGAATGTATAAATTTTGATTCATAGAAATACAGTAAAAAAGTAAAATGATTACCAAAGATGTACTGGAAAGTTGGGTGTCATGAAAAAGAGATCAAAAAAGAAGTGAGAATAGCCTGAACTGCAGAGTGATTTGTTTCATTGTTTGCAGGCGTGAAGTAAGCCAAGCACTCAGGAGTTCTTTTGCCAAGAGGTGTGAAACTTTTAGGAGAGACCACACCACACATAAACCATTCCTGTTATGCCTGGCCACAAGGGCATCTCTACATGCTACCAGCGCGTTAATGATAAACATGCATGTAAATTAAATAGACAGTACTAGTGGGAAAGATTTCTTGTAGTGAGATCTGGGAAGGAAATTGGGAGAGGGTTATGCTACTAAGGAAAGTCACAAGGAAAAGAATGTAAGTTCTTTTTACAATAATTAGTCAGGGACATGGAGCTGTCAACTGCCAAGTGTGACCATCCCTGTTGCTTGACCTACGTGGTTATGCAGTATTGTGCTGCACGTTCTACCTGCAGTTAGGGATCAGGTCTCGAGAAATTAGGGAGCTCAGTCTACTGGATGCTTGAGTTGTCTTGTGTTAGGTACACTTGTAGCAGTCTACCTCACACATTGGTCTTCTTCTTCATTCCATTACCATTGGATATTGAAGGAAAAAGAAAAAGGAAAAATTCCACAGCACAAACCAAAAGCTATACCACAGTCCTCAGTCTGCAGCAGGAATTTAGATGTGTCCTTTCTTTCACAAGCAATATTCAGTTGGATTTATCTGCCTGACATTAAGGTTTTAACAAGCTATGGGATAATGCCACAAAATTTCAAAATACTACTTCAAATGTTATTAGTTCTATTTTTGTTCCAGAATAAATGGCTTTCTGTTAAAGAGTGACTTCTATAGGTGTTCAGGTCATAGCTTGGATAGCAACAGACCCGTTAGAAGGTCTGCTTTTTAAAACACCTCTGGAAGCACATTGTATTGTTCAGCATAGCTGAAGTGCTACTCCCATGGTGCTTTGGACTTTCATGGATGTGTTATTGAAAAAAAAAAAAAAACGCATCACAGTGGGACCTTCTATACAGAAAAGCAACTGGATTGTCTAAAGTTTAAAACACATGAGACTCTTCTGCAATTCCTTTTTGATTTCTCTTCCATTGTCCCTATGAGCCAGAGGTCTTACTATGGTTCTTAACTGGTATTTCCCCACATTGTGCTCAGTCTTCTAGATTAACGTGTGGTCTTCATCTTGTTAATCTGTATTCAACAACCTTCAGTGCCTCTGCTGTGCCTACAGAATAGAAGCCAATCTCCTTAGCCTAGGCTTGAAGCTAGCATCCAGATCTCTAGTTCCTAAAATATGGCTCTGTGACATCATGACTAACATTCAACACTAGTGCCTGTCCCCCGCCACACACACACACTGAGATCCGGATCCTTGTTTGTTTTGCTTGGTTCAATTTATTTGAGTAGAGTAAACTAGTTGGATTATCCTATCTATGCATGTTCTACCCACACTTTTAAGCCTAGTTGTGATTTGGGTGAATGTCCCAGAAAAACCCATGTGTTAAACACTTGGGCTCTGGGGTGGCACTGTTGGAGCTGCCGGAACCTTCGAGAGTTAGGCTCTGGTGAGAGCACTGGCAGTCTTCTGTCTCATTCTTCACTTGCAGTGCCATATATTTCCCCCAGGAATGGTCTTGGTCTCTTCTAACTAAGTTTTTTGAAGTACAGCAGCAATTTTTCCTCATTTTCTGACTTCAACACTCTATACCCTTGTGACATTCTCCAATGTTTGTTTTTCTAATTCTGCTCCCTCCAGAGGGCTTTTAGGCAGTTTCTGTCGGCCTGAGGGGAGACCTAGGGAACAGATAAACTTGGTACAAACTTTCTTTGCTGTGTCTTTCAAAGAAGGACACACCTGTTTTTTTTTTTTTTTTTACTTCATAGAAATGTAGCAGAAAGCGAATACATCAATGTGTAAGATAATGTACAAATTGTAAGTCTAGTTAATCAAAACTAGTCTTATTTTAAAATTATGATACCACATCTATTCTTTAGTAACATGTTTTTTTCCAGGATCTAAAAATATGTGGTACTTTAAGCAACAATAAAGATTTTATGAAGGCTAATTTTTGTCTTGTGTTGAAATTCTGTTTGGTTTAGTTCACCTGTGTGGCTGGACCTAAGCTTGAAATTTTACATTAAGCAAAGTAGTAATAACAATTACTGAAACTGAGCAAGAGTCTTTCCAAACTAGATTAATGAGAGGAAGCTTAAACCGCTGCCAGAAAGCTTTTACATGACATGAAAATCCCTCTTACTGGGTCACCATTACTCAAAGAAGGGCCTGCTGAAAGTAAGAAATTCACAGCTCTCCTGCTGACAGGGAGAGAAAGAAAACTTCAAAGTAAACCTTGAAAAAATGATTTTTAAAGCAGTGGAGTTGAGGCTTGACCCAGTAATAGATTTTGAAAGGGTGTTTGGTATCTCTGTGGTAAGTCAGGCTGTCGGACGGACAAGGCTCCCAACCCGGAGAACAACCAAGCTGGAGGCGCCTTAATAGCGATATTGATTGACTATAAACAAAGACAGGCAAAAGTAAAGGAGAACAGAGAAAAGTGTATTTTGGGAAAAAGGTTATTATCCTCCTTCAGGATGACTAATACCACAGCTATAGAAATTCATTTTACAACAAATATTTTTTGAGATCCTACAACGTGCCTGGCACTGGATAAAAGACACATTTCTAACCCGAAGGCATTTGCAGGCTTCTCTCTGTGTTTTAGGGAGCTCAGTGGAAGGCGGGAAGAATCTATGGCCTGTGCACAAAACTCAAACGTGGCACTTCAGCCTTATCAGTAACCCATGCTCTACTGAATTGCTCTGCAAAAAGCACTGCCCCACGCTGAATGACTCTCATTTTGGTTCTGTCACAAAATAGCCGGGTAACTTAAGGCGTTCTCTTCACGTTTTTGGCCTTAATTTTCTCTTGGCCATGTATGAGGCAGGTTGAGAACAGTGTGGGTTGGGAAGAAAAAAACCAGAATATTTCTAAGACTGCTTCCAATCCTTCCATTGAAATTTGGTTGGGGACGGATATGCAATACAGTATTAGAATTTGACTTTCTCAAAAGGGGAGGCGATCAGGAGATGCAGAGGGGAGGGAAGGGAAAGGGGACGGAAAAGGGAATTAGGAGGGGTCCTGTGCGTGGACCGACTCCACACAAGGGGTGTGAACGTTAAGTACCGCAAGCATGAACAAAAAGGCAGGGGGTCAGGAGACCGAGGGAGGGGAGGAGCGAAGGGGTAAGGGATGAGAAAAGGAATTCAGATGTGCTACGGACAGGTACCGCCCCACACGAGGAGTGTACACAGTGTGTACTGTGCATATGCAATAATGAAGAAAGTGGTCTAAAATGTTTTTTTACAACAAAAGGAAAAAGATGTGACCTCTCAAAGACCTCTCTGAAAGGAATCTTTGCAAGAATCAATTGGAAACAGACCTGGCTGGGGCTATTTGAGACAGGGAGGGGTTAGGCAGCAGTAACACAGCTGATCACCTCAGCACTCTCGGCCCTGGCCTCAGAGTCCTGGTTTCTGAGGTATGAAGAACGTTTCACAAGTCCCAGTGGGGAGTCCAGCCTCAGTGGGGAAAGCATGCCCACATGAGAAAAACTGTTCTTCCTTTACATGCTTTCCAAAGAATACAATATAATTGGTTACTTAGGAAGCATTGCATGTGGAGTAGCTCTACTGAATAGATTATAGTGGTGGTTGAGAAATCAAGCTTTCTCTTTATTGATGGAGGTAATTGGCTACCAGTCCTTGAGACAGTCTTCTGTCTAATCTGTTGTAACTAGAGCATTCTTTGACCAGCATACTGAATGACCTTTGACTAAGTGGAAAAACAAAGCACAAATGAAAACCTACTTCCTAGAGAGCAACCACAGACATGCAGAGCTGGGTCTGCGCTGTCACTCGTCAGGTAAGCATCTGGCGTCAGGCTGAATCCTAGGACTGAAGAGACGGTAGTGCAGAGAAAAGCATCTTGTCATCTAATAGATAGGGAAGTGGTACACATGGGACAAACACGACAAAAATGGACCTTCAAATAGCAACAGGTGCTGTTACAAATCACAGCTCCACACCTGTGCCTGGCTATGGGTGTAACAATGGGCTCTGCAAACGTCCACCAGCTCCATACAATTCCAGCTTGCTAGTGGCACCCCTACCAGCCTGTCCTGAGGGTGGCCCTGTACCTGCCCAGCAGCTTCTTGGTTTGGATGCCTGTGGGAACCCAAGAGGCACTCAGATCTGCAAGCCTTGAATAATGAGCGACGGAAGCCTGGGCAATTCAAGATACACATGTTTTCAGTTTATCTCCATGGAGAGAAGGTCTTGGACGCATTTTATCTGGCACCCAAAGTGTGCCTCTGGATTGAAAATGCGTTCTTGCCTTGTTTTTCTTTCCCTTCTCCATTCTTCTGTTCTTCTCTCCTGCTTCCTGAGACCATTCCCAAATAAACTACTCTTATGCAAGCTTTTGTCTCATGGTTTACTCTATAGGGATACTGAGGCTACCATATCAAACAAGAGCCTTTGCTTCTGGGCTTGCCTACTAATGTACCCCTTATAGCAGAGCAGAACGTGCTAAAGGGTGGCACAAGGTGTGGTGAGGGAACCGGAGAAAGATTTCAGAACTGTATTCGTAGGTATGGCATTTCTGTAAAGTTGTGTGTTTCGTATTAAAAATCCACACGAATTTTGCCTTCTTCTCCACAATTATTTCCAAGAATGTTTTATTATAAAGATATTAGCTTTGTGACACTTCCATAGTGAATGGAGTTTTATAGCCACTTATTGGCTGGCCTCCCTATTTCTAGTATTGCCACCACTTAAATCATTCTTCATAACATTCTAATATGCAAATTCAGTGAAGTCTTTCCTTTGCTTAAAATTTTTCAAGGGACTGACTGCTTGATGAAGTTCTGTGAAGTTCAAGCTCCTTAACATGATTCACAAGGTCTTGCATAATTTGTCCTATGCATGTCTCCCCAGCCATTTGCTGTTCTCTCACTGACATTTATCATCCAACCTTAATGAATTTCCTTTACGCTCTTTAATGCTCCGTGTTCTCTTGCCTTTGGGCATTTGATCATTCTGTTGAATCAGCCTGGAATCTTCAACCCACCGCTCTTTAATCTGCCCTTACACAGGTTCTTCGGTGCGTATTGCCTCCCAGGAAAAGGATTCTGTCTCTGTCTGGTTAGATGCCTGCCTGTGTGCCCCTTCTGCTTCTCTGCTTCCTCTGCTATAGCCCATGATCCACCCTTTGTTCTTGCCTCTTGGTCTAAGTTTCCCCTGCAACAGAATCATGGGGCAGCAGGTCCCTCCACTGATCCCCATGGTCCAGTGCCTTGTACAGGTAAAGTCTATGAAATTAGCGTCTTTAGAGTCACTGAATTCAAATATTCTCCCTAGAACTGCTAGCTTGCAACTTTTATACAGGTCTTTTAGTCTTGGAATTGTCAGGTCCATATGGTGAAATATACACAACAATGTCCTGATTTTAGCATGATTAAGAATAAATAATTTAACAATCATTAATTCAAGCAATTTAGTGTAATGACCCATAGAAAGCACCTGACAAATGACAGCTACTGTGATTTTAATAATTTTTATTATAAATATTAGGTATTCAATATGTAAGGATGAAACAGTTGAATAAATGCCCCCCCCCAAAAAAACTACTCCATACCTTACCTCATTCATTACTGATCAAGGTGATTTGGTCTATCGCTGTCTCAAAAGCAGGGCAGCAGCAGCAGCAGCAGCTGAGGTGAAGAAGCCGAACCCTGTCCGGGTGCAGCGGCGACCGGGAAAGGCATGTTCGCGGCTCCATCGTCTCAAACGCACACGCACACGCGGACACGGCAGGATTGTTTCTAATGGATTTTTGTGGGGGGGGATAATTAGGTAACGAGCATAATCACAAAAGAAACTAAGGTAGGCTGAATCAGACTCATCTGCCCTGCAAAGCCGCCTACCCCCTAATCCTTGGAACCGTGGATATGTTATTTGACAGGGGAAAGGAACTTTACAAACGGGATTAAATCAAGGATCTTCAAGGCGAGAGATTATCCAGGTGGGGCCCACGTATTCACAGGGTTCTTATGAAAACAGAAGGCACACAAGAGTGAGAAAGAGAAGGTGCTGTCGCGGTGAAGGCAGGAAATGGAAGGGCAACGTGATGCGGACCGTGAGCCAAGCGTGGGGAAACCTGGAAACGCTGGAAGAGGCCAGATGCAGATTTTTCTGTGGCCTCCAGGAGCCTCCAACCTGGCTGCCACCTGGATTTCAGCTCCCAGAGCCTCATTAAGATTTTGATCTCTAAGAGTTGAAAATATTGTTTATAATTTTTGGTGATATGTTACAAGCGTAATTAGAAAAATGATGCAGATTTGAGATGCACAAAATATTACAAAGTTTTAGTATATTTTTGGATATTTGAGGCCGGAGAGATGGACAAGCATAAATTGATACCTGATAGATGCTTTCTTATTCTGTTAAAAAAAAAAATAACTGCAGACAATCTGAAGATTTAATTTGCTTAATCTATTTAAATCAGTGGAATGTGCTCACCTTTCCAACTATGAACTCCAATAGGTAGTCACATATATTTATATTCTTAGTGGTGCAATTTTAAATATTATGACTCTGTTGTATATTTTATTATGTATACTGTAGAACTCTCTATTCAGTTGTTTCCTTTCAGAAAGTTTCTACTGCACATCAATGACGCCAGCATAATATAGAAATATTCTAGTCTTCTTAACACAATAGTGTCTTAATTTTTTTTTTCAGTTTTTGTTGACTTTGGAAGATTTTTAGGAAATATAAGCATCTTAATTTTGTTAAAACTTATTATTCATGAAGAATGTATACTTACACATTTAGCCAATTCTCCCTATATGTGTCTCAGTGGTTCTCAGATTTAACATTTGATTTATTGCTTGGTACTTCATTATCATGACTATGAATAGAAACTTTTTTTCCATTGCCACTTAGTCTTTTTATCTCATCTTCTTGCCAAAGAAGCTTATGTCTGATCTCTTTTTCAGTCTTCTACCTTGCAGGGTCTAAGTTTTGTTGATGAGAAATGAGTTTGTTGTCCACAGTTTTCTTTTGTTTTATACAACACACCTTTTGCTAGAATAGATTTTTTATCTGTCTTTTATGTGTTATATTCCTTAATGTTTTTGTCTTTTCTAGTTTCAAGAAAATTTAATCTTCAGTGTTTCCTTTTGTTAAAAAAATTATGTATCTCAGATGGTTCAAGTCTAAGCATTCTCTGTTAATGCATCACTTTCTTCTTGCCTTTTCCATTAGATTTCATATCATACTCCTGGTCTTCCTTTAGAATAAGACTTATTAAATGACTTGGGTCTGTCTCCTTCCAGTGTTCAAGCAATTTGAGGAGTGTGATATGTGGCAGAATAGCAGATGCTGACAGCTGCAATTGATGATACACAAATTTCCCCCCCCCAAACGGGTAACTTAGTGTAAAAAACACTTGTTCTGTAATAAAGAGCTTAGTTAAAGGAGTGGAAATCTGTTGTCATGCTTCCAATTACTGAAGACATCAATATGCATGCACCCTTAGCAGAATGCCCTTGGCTCCTACTTTTTACCATGTATTCTCATGTGAGAAAGTAATAGTATTTCCAACTTTTATTAAAGATTTTTCACCTGATTTACATTTTTTCTCACAGAAATACATTTATGCTATGGGCTCTGTACTGAGTAAAGAATGTAAAATGTTGCTGAGATGCAGATGCTTTGTGATTAGTTAGCTGCTTTCACTGGTAAAGTGACTTTTACTGCAGGAACTAGCATCCTGGCATATGCCACTTTAATTTCTGTGGCAAAATTACCAGTCAGTCTGTATCATGGTCCTCGAGCATATTCTACGTGTTCTACATGTAAGTGCCACAATTGTGAACGCTGAAGGTCTACTGTATTCATTGTAGCTTTCTAGACTTTGAAATTGCATAAATAGGTAAGATGTTTCATGATAAGTCCGGTAATGATACTAGTTTAGAGCATTTTGTAGACAGAAAAGAATTTTCAAAGTAAATTTTATCATTTAAGGTAAAAATCATTATGTATGCAGTGATTTCTATCCTATAAATAGAAGTTAGCTCTTCTGAGAAACTTCTATTCATAAAATAAAAACCTTCTTTCATATAGATGTGAAGAAAATATCAGAGGATGGTTTCAGGGTCCAAAGACTAAATAGAAATGGAGGAAAGACAAGAGGGAGAATTTAGAGAAGACTTAGGCTGCCCAGCTTCCATGCGGGTACATAAGGTCTTTCCTGGTGCCCTCTCCACTCCAGATTTGCATACAGAGCCAAAATAGGCCTAACAGGAATAGTGCAAAGGTCACTGGAGGCGAAAGCCTTCAGCATTCAGCTTCCCACACAAAGTAACCGCCTAGGTGGTTTTCTGTGTCACGAGGAATACATTTGTAACTCTCACACCTAAAGAGTTGAAACCAGCCCTTAACTTACTGCAAAACCCTGTTAAACAGGTACACAAGAGTACTGGTCAGCTTTTTCCTGCTATAACAAAATACCTGGGATGACTAGTTCCAGAGAAAAGGGTTATTTTGGATCACATTTTTGGAGCTTCCAGCTCGTGACTGGCTGACCCTTTCGCTTTGGGCCTGTGGTGAGACAGTACATCATATCAGAAATGTTTGACTGAGCAAAACCACTCAGCCCAGGGCTGGGAAACCAAAGAAGAGCGAGAAGGGAATCAGGTTCCATAATATCCGTCCAGCACGCATCCCCACTGACCTCAGTGCTGCCCACCAGCTGCCTGATTAAAGGCGCCTCTGCCATTCAATAGTGTCCCTTTGCGACCAAAGCTTTAACAAATGGGTCTTTGCAGGACATTTAATATTCAGACTATAGCTGCAAACAATTTTCTTACACAGAAATAGTCAACAGGTTTGGACAGATAAACACTCAGAAACACTCTTTGGGACATTTAATAAGAAAACAAGTTGAAAGAGATCGTTTTAAATTTAAAGAGGGCGATCAAGAACATTTGAAGTCCTGTATAACACGAAGAAACAAAGCCCAGACTTGGGTGCTATTTTATACTTTGCCTTGCACTAATTATACTCCCAGTGAGTCCTTACCACATTCTCATTCTACTCCACTTACTAAAATGCATCTAAGTTACATTCAACACAAGTTAAAAAAAATAATAAAAACCCTCTACAAACCTAAGAGAAGCTGATGTCTCTGGGTTCTTGCACATCTATTTTAAAGCACCTGGTTACACTGCAGGAAACCTCATTGCTGGAGAAGAAATTATCACAAATCACCAGGTGCAGTTTTATTTGTATGGTAATACCCCTGGCTAAGAGGAGAGCTCCAGTTTCCTGATGCACCGACCTGACAGCTGCCTCAGCGCCCTTTAGTCACCACCGTGCAGTCGGCAGCGCTGCCAGCCCTCTCATCCAGCATCTTCCGTGGCTATGCTCGGATCTGCACTACGTCTTCCTCCTCAGCTGTAGGAAGAGACAAATTGTGAAGCAAATACTCTGAAGTCGACATTTAAACAAGTAATTTCATATCAGAGAGAAAGAAAATTTCAATTTTATTTTTTCGTCATTTTGAATTTGCGTCATCAACGTAAAGCTTTTCAAAAATACTCATGGCTGGTGTAGAGATCATGTATAAGAATAGCCTTACTATAAAGGAGAAAGGTAGTACTTTAACATGACTTCTTACGTATACATTTATATGCACAGTTACATTTATATTCATTTATAATGGACACACATGAAGAAAGAATAGGAAGCATTAATAATGTGCAAGCCTCAGTATGGATATGCAGGAATGGCTTGTATGTTTATTTCAATTGCTGAATGCATAACTTTTTATGATTTAAATTTTTAAAATATTGATACTTACATTACAATTTCAAGACATGTAGAGTTTGCACAAGGCTCTTCACCCTTACATAAGATCATGTGCTGTAGAATGAAAACTATGTACTAAATATATAGAAAGCCACCTGTCACCCCGGGGCGCCGCGTGCGGGAGGCTGCAGCAGAGCGGCCGCGCTCAGCTCTGCCACAGGGGTCAAGTCCGCGCCTTTGCCTTCTTGCATCTCGGCTTCCTGATCCTGTCTGGTGCCTGCTTCTCTGCCTCACCGCCAATAACATGCTTGGGATAGGATTGGAACTCTTTTCAACTGGAGTCTCCCATATGTTCATTATAGAAAATGTGTTTGCATTTTCACTGCGACACCCCGCATAGACCGACGCTGCCTGACAGTGAATTCATGGCTGCGAGGGACGGGGAGGGACTGGCAGAAGAAGTGAGAGAAAGTTGGTGAGAAGTAGAATTCTAGCCCGAGATGGTTTCAGGGTTTCGCAGGACTCTGGAAGCTCTCCTCTTTGGCGTGGCTCTCATGGTAGAATGCCTGGGTTGTTGTTTTTGTTTTTTCTCCTCTCAGGCCCTTCTCCGCAGGCATGCCTAAAATTTCATCACTTCCAGCAACACAGGAACTTTCTCAGCATTAGACCTGAGATATGTTTAACTTCTGTTTGGTCAAAAACTCTCCAAAATGATTTTTTTCCTGATTTTTTATTCTATTGAATCTTATTTCATGGATACTTACAGATGCAACATCAATGACATAACCTGACTTAATTCTGTATCGGTTAGATGGATGCATGAATGGAGGGCTAGAGGGATGCGGGGTGGAAGGGTAACTTTCTTGTTGCTGATTTTAAAGCCTAGTATTAGAAAACAAATGAGGGCACAACCAGCATACAAAAAACAAAGTGAGAAACATTTATTTACGGAATCCACATTTTTGTGCTGCCTCTAGTAGACAGCTGTGTGGAGCTTCCCCGCACCTGTTCCCACGAAGTCCGTGACCTTCCCAAGGTTTCTAACTTCTGGCAACCTCAAATCGGTGGGTATGTTATGATCAAGTTTATTTGTTTCGGATTAGTTGAGCTTTTCAATTGTGCACTGTATTAGTTTGCTAGAGCTGCCACGACACAGTACCACACATCAGGGGGCTTAGAGAAGCACGCGCATATTCTTACAGTTCTGGAGGCCACAAGCTTGGAGTCAGGGTCTCAGCCAGACCTTAGCCCTCCTGAAGCTTCCAGAGGGCAGTTCTCCCTTCTCTGCCCACACTCTGGTGAGCGCTAGCGCTTGGCTTACTCCAGTTTCTGCCTCCGTCTTCAGACGGCCCCCTTCCCTCTGAGACTTTCTCTGTCTTTCCCTGGCCTTCTTCTAAGGGACCAGTCTTCAAATTTCGGGCTCACCCTTATCCATGAGACCTCATTTAACCTTTGTGGAGACCTTATTTCCGAGTCAATTCATTTTCTTAGATGCCATGTAGGCATGGATAGTGGAGAGACCATTTTCAATTTCCTATACCCACCGAGAAGTGAATATATTTTTCTGATATGTGGTTTTCTATTTTGAAAAGTTCGGAGTCAATATGCTTGTACTTAAGATATGTATGTTTTTCCATTTTTTCCAGCTGAGAATTTCCTTTGTTTTTTCTCACATTTTCCTTGTGAAGATTGAATGTCCAAGTTTTATTTTAGTTGTGAAGGAAAGATGTAGATTGTTTCCAAGAGTAGTCCCATTAATTCCGATTATTCCTTCAGAAATAAAATCCATGCACTGAGTCACGTGACAGCATTGGCTGTCTTTGGCCTTGTGCTCTGCTCTGTGAGTTCTGTAAAGAAGCCTGGACAGTTCTCGGTATTAACATCTACTGTGCTTTTCATCTTTCCCTGCTCCTCTCTGAATGTTCTGCCCGTTATCAGCGTGTTTCTTCATCATTATCAAAATCCTCAATCTTCAATGCCCTAACCGTACCACTTCTTCTCATAATTTTTTCTTCTCTATTCAGTCTCCTTCAAGATAAAATCTGTTTATTTCTCCTCTGCTTTCCTGTATTGAATGGGTCAGTCTTGGACTTTAGTTTCTGAGAGGGTAGCTCCCAGAACCACAATGTCTTCTGGTGTACCTAAAGAGATTTGGCAAATTGGGGATAACAGTCAATCTGTCTACATACACTGTTTACCGTAACACTCTGTAGAAAGTAAGATGTCAACAAGTACTATTTCTCCTTTGGAATCACTTCCTGCTCTGTCCTGTGGTTATTTGTGAAGAAGTGTGCATGTCTCAGTACACAGGGCACTAAACGCCGGGGGCTGAGCTTGCTTCATGTTAGCGTGCCATGTGCTCCCAAGTCCATGGTGGTTGTACAGCTCTACTTGGTAACTTTTCATAGATGTGATAGACAAAGGAAATCTTCTCAGATTTGTTTAAACTCTTAACTAATATGTCACATCTTCTGTTGTTCTTTAATGGTTAGTAGGAAATGCTTCATTCTTCACAGATATCACATGGGTTTAATACAGCAAACATTTTGTGTACTTTTTGATGCGTGCATGGTAGAATAATATGATTATAATAGCAAAATGACTTGTTTTTATTTACATGATGCTTGATACATATTAAGAATAAAAAATCTCTTTCCTCAGATTCTAATGTCCATAGGAACTGTGCAGTATTTATATTACTATTCCAGACATACAGAAAAGGAGAGGACGCTCAGAGATACTGACCCAGCTGTGCCGTGGAAAGACACAGTAACGACACCAAACCAGGCGGAGGTCTGAACTCAGCTTAAGCCGACTCTGAAGTCCTTCTCTTTCCCCTTCTATTGTGCTGCCTTCTTTCTTGCTTAAAACATAAAATAAGCTTAAGAATTCAGCAGCACCTCCTACTTATTCTAACCCCTTATTACAGCTGATGTGCTCCCTTCGCACCGTCTCTCCGTGTTTCGCCCCCAGCCTCTGTGCTCCGCGTCACCGACAGCACAGTGCGCACGCCACTTGGGGCCGCTTACTTCACTGTCCCACCCGCCTTTTCACTGCATTTACCCGAGATCGGGTACCAGTTACCACCACACTTCTTCATGGAGTGACAGGAAGTCTGTGCTGCTTCAGCTCACTGCGCATTGATCTAATCTGGAAAACTTCTCTTTAGGAAAAGGGAATTCAGAGGGAAACTCACGAAAGTTACAAAAGAGAGCGTAGCCACAGATAGGAGCACAATGATTTTACTCTTAGCTCTATAAGGGTAGTTTCCTCTGAATGCCCAAATAACATTGTCTTGCTTCTTTATATCTTAAATGTTCCTGGGTTTTACTCTGTACAGAAAAGCAAAAAAAAAGCCATATATTTTTCATGCATGCACCAAAGAGAGAGAGAGAATTCCTAATAAAAATTAAGAGGAAAAAAGTAGTGACTACTGAATGTGTTCAGTTATGTATATTAAAATTAAACAGGAATAGAAGTTATTCGAGTTAACAGATCTTAATCTTGATTGCAGATAATTTATGAAATTATTATTTTCTGACTTAAACTCAATGTGATGAAAAAATCAGGATGATCAAGTGCCCTTTTTATTTTTCCTTTTTCCATGTCAAGAACTTGTTAGGCCCTGGATTCAGAAGCAGTCAAAATATCTAAATAAAATGTTCAAAGATGAACTTTTTTCCTCAGTTTTGGTAGAAGCCTAAATTTATGGAAGACATTCCAGGGGCCTCAGTGAGGGTGGGAGAGTGGAGAGAAGAATAGTCAACATCAAGGACGAAGAGGGAAAGAAAAGGAGAGAAACAAAGGATGAAATAGGAAGGAAAGAAGGGTTGGGTCTGCGATTGTCTCTGTTCTCTGAGTCACTCCTACCACTGACAAACAAGTGCAGTCTTGTCCCTCCATGAGTTTGCCGCTCTGTAGATCAGAGCCTCTTACTCGCTAGAGCTTAGCTCTGGGTGCCTCAGCAGCTGAGTGCCTGTCACACCTCCACGTCTCCTTCCTTCGGAGGGACACGCACACTTGAACCCTGTTTCCTTCAAGAGACCACGGAACTGTTATTTGTCTTCCAGCATTCCCGTCTTCAATTTCAAGCAAAGGGTGGCCATGTTCCACAGCCTGTGGGGTTACTTCTTTTCTTTTTCATTAGAATCATCTTTTTCTTTGGTTGTTTCAGTCCAATTCTTGGAACAGGATTTGCCAGCTTCTATATATGGGGTCATTTCCTCAAGGATTTTCAAAGGTGGATTAATTCTTCAGTGATTCAGGGTAATTTGCAAATTGGTGTAGACTATTATTAAAGAAGTCTTTAAGAAAGTTAGAGTATACTTTGTGTCAACATTGTCCAACAGAAATACAATGAAAGCATACACTTAACAAGCAAAAGGAGAGCCTTCATGATTTTAGGATTTCTCAGTGAGGTTTCTGAGTCTAATTCATAAAAAAAATTCAACAATTATTAATTGTACAATACTATGTTGCACGAAAAAAGTCTTTGCCTATAAAAAGAAATCATTGTAAAGCACTGTTCCCCTGGGGGGAAAAAATTTTATTTTAAAGAGAAAAAAAAAAAAACTAGGAAAACAATGATACAAAATTTCAAAACAAAATAGTAGGGGAGTAATGATGGTTAATGCATTGCATATTGTTATCTCCAAAGTAGTTGCTCAGATTTTAAGGTACAGGCATGAAAAATTGATCGAACAAAATAAGCACAAACATTTCTTTTCAATGAACTAATAGAAATTGCTAGTATAACTATCTTAACTATCTCTATATATATTTTTTCCTTTTCCCTTCCTTCTTTTCTTCTTTCCCCCATCTCAGCTTCTCTTTCCTTTTGCACAGTTTTATCCCATTTCACAATATCTATTGTACATTTTGGATCTTATTCACTCTTTCAAATTCTTACACTAGGGAGACAATGCAGCATTTACACATGCGAGTCATTTATTTCACTTAAGAGTATGGTCTCAAATTGCATTCATTTACATATAAATGCCTCAGGTTTATCCTTTTTTGCAGCCAAGTAATACTCCATTACATAAAAAATACTGCATCTTTTTTTATCCATTCCATGGTTTATGGGCATTTGTGTTGCTTCCAAGATTTAGCTGTTACAAATTATGCTTCTATAAGCATGGATCCACAAATATCACTGTGGTATGATGTTTCCAATTCTTCTGGGAAAATACCCAGAAGCGGAATAGCT
The DNA here is from genome assembly GCA_004363535.1 of Dasyprocta punctata. Classification (NCBI taxonomy): domain Eukaryota; kingdom Metazoa; phylum Chordata; class Mammalia; order Rodentia; family Dasyproctidae; genus Dasyprocta; species Dasyprocta punctata. The sequence continues at coordinate 12,249 of RJWM01025987.1, read as the reverse complement.
GAGTCAAATGTGACCTCTAATCCTAGTTTTTTGAGGCATCTCCACACTGATTTCCACAGTGGTTGCACAAGTCTACACTCCCACCAACAGTGGAGAAGGGTTTCCCCACAATCCCACCAGCATTTGTTAGTGGTTGGTTTCTTGATGACAGTTCTTCTTTCTGGAGATGAAATCTTAGCATTGTTTTAATTTGCATCTCTCTAATCACCAGTGATGCTGAACATTTTTTCACATATTTATTTGCCATTTGTTTTTCTTCATATGAGAAGTGTGTATTCATATCAGATGCCAAGTTTTGGATAGGGTCTTCAAATTTGGGGATCCAAATTTTTTTTCAATTTGTTATATGTTCTAGATGTAAATCCTTTGTCTGAAGGACAACTGGATAAATTTTTTCCCCAAAAAAATTGTGTTATCTTTTCTGTGGGTGATTTCTTTGTTGTGTAAAAGCTTTTTAATAGAATGAGATCCCAGTTATTCATTCTTTGTATTATTACCCGTGCAGTTGGTGTTTTCTTCATGAAATCTTTGCCCATGCCTTTGTCTTCAAGAGTTCTTCCTATTCTCTCTTCCATCAGATTTAGTGCTTCTGTTTTAATATTTAGATCTTTGATCCATTTTGATTTTAGTTTGGTGCATGGTATGGAAAACACAGAAGAAATGGACAGATTCTTGGACACATATGAATTACCAAACCTGAATCAAGAAGACGTAAGCATTCTAAATAACCCAGTATCAGCCAATGAAATTCAAAATGTAATTAAAACTCTATGAACAAGGAAGATCCCAAGTCCTGGTGCATTCACCGTTGAATTCTACAAGAAATTTAAAGAAGACCCACTTCACAATGCTGAGACTCTTTAATGCAATTGAAAGTGAAGTAGTTTTTCCAAAATCATTCCCGGAAGCAAGTACTACTGTGATACCAGAGAAGGACCCAACTAAAGGAGAACTACAGAACAATCTCCCTAATGAACGTAGATGCAAAAATTCTTAATAAGATACTGGCAAACAAGATGTAGCAAATCATCAAGAAGATTATACACCTTGACCAAGTAGGATTCACCCCAGGGATCCAGGGATGGTTCAACATGTGCAAATCAATGAATGTAATACAGCATACTAACAGAGTCAAAGACAAAAGGGATCACATGATCATCTCAACAGACAGAAAAAGCACTTGAAAAAGTCTAACACCCATTCATGATAAAAACCCAACAGGAAATTAGAATAGATGGTCTTTATCTCAATCTGATAAAATCCAACTATGTCAAACCAACAGCCAGCATCACGCAAAATGGTCAAGAACTGAAAACTTTCACTCTACCATAAGGAACAAGACCAGGGTATCCACTATCACCACTCCTGTTCAATGTAGTTCTGGAAACATTAGCCAGAGCAGTTAGATAAAAGAAAAAAAATTAAAGGAATAAGGATAGGAAAGGAAGCAGTTAAATTATCATTATTTGCAGATGATACAATACTCTACATAGAAGACTCCAAAAACTCCACAAAAAGACTTATAGATTTAATAACAAAATTCAGTTGTATAACTGAATACAAAATCAATACTCGAAAATCAATATCATTCCTGTATACAAAAACAAATTCACTGAGAGAGAAATTAAGGAAACTATACCCTTTGCAATAGCATCCAAAAGAATGAATACTTAGGAATCAATCTAATGAAGGAAGTAGAAGTTCTATGTACTGAAAATTACAATACTCTGCAAAAGGAGGTTGAGGAGGATAAAGAAAATGGAGATAAATCCTTTGCTCATGTAGAAGAAGAACCAACACAGTGAAATGGCTATGCTGCCAAAATTGTTGTGTTGATTTAATGCAATCCCAATCAAAATACCATTAGCATACCTCACAGAACTAGAAAATGCTGACTAAGCTTGTGTTTATTAGTAAACATGCTAACTGCAGGAAAAAAATAAGAAGACAGAAAGGTATGTGGTTTTTACCACTGTCACATAAATGGTTTTGCCCAGATTTTTTAAAAAATCCTCTGCATTGTTGCACAGTGAAGTAGAATGAACCTTGTTTATATTCTAGCAGTCGTACGTCGTATCCGCTCAACTCTGTGCCTGGTACAGAGCTGTACTCATCGCAGGTGATGTTCTGAGTTCAGAAGCTTCTGGTTCTTTTCATGGTTGTGTGACAAACCTACCCTTTGGTAATTCAGGTGACTTCATAACTCAGTTTCCTCATCTGTGAAGCAAATGATTAAGGTGGTGGGATGATCTTGAGTTCTTTGGCAATTTAAGCATCCTACAAATCTACAGAAGCATTTCTTCCAGGAGCCAAGATTCACTGCCTCATTTCCTTGGATGTTTGGCCTTTGGGACTGTGCTAGTTTAAATCATCAGATTCCATCTTTTGGCAGTGGTAACTCTCAGACTTCCACTATTTGCAGCTCTGACAACTCTCCTTCTGCTACGGAACCTACCCTTTTAGAACACTCATCTTACCCAGTATTGCATAAAGCACCTTTGCAAAATTTCAAGTGAAAAGGATTTTGAGGAACTCAGATTTAGCACCATGTTCTTTTGCAAAGGTTCTGGGAAATTACTTTCAGTGAGCTTAGAAAAAAAAGGACTATTCATACAAATTAACACTGGGTGTGTTTTAAAATATGTGTCTTATTTCTTTGGTTTTATTTACTATTAAGCATTATTGAAAATTCTTCCTCTTTCCATTGGCTCCTATTAAAAAAAAAAAACTTTAGAAGCCTCTTTCCAATTCTGAAAACTCTTGGCTAAATACTGGTGCTATTTTCAACTGATAGTACTGGCAACCTCACATTTTGTAAAGTTCAAGAAGAACGGAAATGCAGCTTCAAATATGCTGCTCCGTCAGCAGGTTCGAATGAACAGGAAGAAAACAATAGAAGGCAAATGTCTGAACCCAAATGCTTCCTGCTCTGCCGCGCGAAGACTGGCTTCCCGGCTTTCCTCAGATGGCTCCTGGAGGGATGGATGGCACGCACTTCCAATCAGACTTCTTCCGTCCCAAAAGCACAAGGCCTCCTACTAAACTTCTGTTTTAAGGTATTATTTATTTTAATACTGATACTACCAGAAAGGATGTATCCTCCCTCACAATATGTCTGCAACTATGGTCCCAGTAAGGTGGTGTTGCCTAATAGTTAAGAATGCAGGGCTAGTAGCCAAACAGCACTATCAGACTGAAAAACCGCTTTTTACTAAGGATTATTTTCCTGCATCATAAAATAGGAGTAAGAGTCTTGACCTCATAGGATTTTGTGATGACTGTATAAAAATAATATGCATAAATTCATGCAGTTATGCATAGTACATAGTCAGTATTTAGTAATACCACTGCATCTTAACTGTCATTACTGTTTTTGGAGTAGTAATAGCATTCATAATATTTCTCAAAATACTTTCTTGGTGATAGCATTAAATATTTTTTCTCTGCTATTATATGAACTAGGTAAATTTCTAGAATCATCCTCTCAAAATTTAATTATCTTTAAATTATATTTCATCAAATAATCCAAACAGGATACTTGCAAGTAAAAATAAGGATGTGTTATATTTTCAGTGACTATTGCAATACATAAGGCATAAATTTTCATTAAAAAATTTTTGGATGACAAATAATAGAAATGCTTTCTGGCAGCAGTCACTTGGACTTTTCCTCTTTTACCAAAAAAAATCTGTTGATCTTAATATAAAAATATGTCTTAGAACTGTGACAACTTCTAGGAAGAATATGTATCAGATACCTCCTCATTCTAAACAGAGCAAGTATAAAGCCTACACTCACCTTTGAAGTGAGTTTAATAAAAGCAGCAAATCTGGTACTGTGACCTAGGCCTTCAGACTCTCTGTAAGACACAAATACAGATAATTTGGTGAAAGTCAGAGACCACCCATTCCTCCAAAAGAGCCAGAGGTGCTCAGAGAGAGAGAACTGTTTACAAAGATGATTTTGGCAAGAAGGTGAAACTGGCACCTCAAGTCCCATGGGTGTCAACTTAAACTGTAGATTTGCTACACTTTTCTCTGTCCTAGAAAGAGAGGACGGGGGAGGAGGGCGGAGAAGGAGAGGAAAAGGGAGAGGGAGACAAATTGAAGGATGAACTGAAAGAGACGGAAAGACTATGCTACGGTCATGGGCCAGAGAGGTCCCAAAGAAGCAGTTGCTTTGAGTCATCGTCTCCCAGATGCCCTGAACAGGCAGACCCCAGCAGTCACATTGAACAGAGGGAGTTTCCAGGGACCTGGAGCTGCTGAGATCTGAGCAGATCAGCCGCTGAATATCTTCCCAAGGGGATCAATGAAGGGACGACCATGCTGGAGAACCAGGAAGTTACCTAGAGAAACAAACACTGGAACTCATCCCGAAGATGGCACCAGGGACATGAGAAGATTTTGGCTGTTGCTGGGGTCCTCTTTGCTTAGTCATGACTTCGGAGGAGTGGACAGAGAGACAGGGAAAGCAGGGAGGATCCAAAGGGCTTAGGGGAGGGAAGCCTCGAGTTGGATATAAAGTCAAAGTTTTACAGCTGGAATGGAGCTTTCCAGACTTTAGTATGAAAAGTACCAAGATAACTTCTGTCGTCCCAAGACATCTGGAATTTGCCCGAAACATGTGCCAGTTGTTATCAAGGGATACGGAAAGGCACGCAAAGGAGCAAGCAGAAGACAGCGTGGGGAGGAAAAGCTGAGTTTTGTTTGTGTGCACCTGAGAGGTGTACATTATGCCAATGTCCTTCACAGCCCTCCTTCCTGCAAAGGCGGGGGGTAGAAAGAGAGGTGCGAAGGGCCCTGGGTGAGAGGCGAGCTGGCCAAGTTCAGCTGCTCAGCCCTGCGGCCTTGCAGAGCAAACGGCAGCAGTGAGGGCTCTGCCGAGGACCCTCTGACTCTGGGCCAGGAGTCCTTCCCGCAGTGCTGCTCTCCTCCTCGGAATAAGGGCTTCCATTCTCACCGCACTTTCAGATTAACAAAGCGCGCTGGTGAACCACTGCCTCGCCAGCAATGTTTAGTGGGAAGAAAATTCTGTTTAACAAGGTGTCAAAACAACCATTAACGACCTTTCTAAGAGCATTATCTTAGCACTGCAGGGCATCAGTATGATGCTGAGAAAATACAGGATTGGGAACTGGAGGCTTCCTTCTGGTCATAGCTCCATGAGGAGCTCTAAGAAAGGCGTGAGGCATTTGGCATCAGATTGATATTCAAATTCTGGCTCTGTTATTCAGCAGCTGTGTGACCTACGGCACAATTCTTAACCTCCTCAATCCTCAATTTCTTCATGCATAAAATGAGAAAATGCCATCTACTTCCTAGGATTGCTGAGAGAAGTAATGAGATAATAGAAAGCCCCAGGAATGTGTTTGAAACCAGACAGGGTCTGATAACGATGAGCTTTATCAAAGCACCAGTTAGTGCACTGTTTTGCCCTCTGACCTAAAAGAACTCATGTGATGATGAAACACAATATATTTAAAGAGAAAAATAGTATATATCAAATAATATATATTAAAATAATTTGTTTTTCATATTCTTTTTCTGCTGATGTCTTTTTCAACTACAGAAGTACCGAATGAAGTTGCAATGGAGAAATTCCTTCTTGTCTTTAGAAAATATGATCTCATCTCTCAGGACCAATTTGCTCCACATTTCTTACTACTTATTAGTAACTAGTTACTAGTTATTTGTATTAGTACTTTCATAGATATTATTTTTTTCTTCCTGACAAAAAACTTATGTTTTAATTATACACAGAATGGGATTACAAAGAATTTCAACTTTTCTAGACAATAAAATTTTAAGAATTGGGCTTCCATGTATATTGTTTTATACCCTGTACTTTAAAATTAATACTACACAATAGGTTTTGTGATTCACCACTTGAAACTTTGTTGAATATGTAAGCAGTAAATAATCAAATGAGGAACTGTAACACACCAAGAAGAACTAGAGAATAAAGATATTCCTTTAAAGTTCTTTTATTATTATGAACTATACCGTAGCTCTGGAAGACAAAATAAAATACTCATGTATAGTTTAGAGAAGCATAAGAAATCAATGGCTTGGGTAGCTATTACCCAGGGTTAGGACTAAAATACTGAAAGTTCTTTAGAAGTACATTTGGGCATTTTCTCTCCATTGCCTTGTGCTTCCTGAATACTGGAAGAAGTAACCTCTGTCCTGGTGCTGAAGCGTGGTGGCCCAAAGGGTTAATAGTTGTGGTGGCATGTCACGTGTCACGTCCAGCTGTGCTCCTGTCCCCCGATACAGGGTCCCACAGGTCAGCAGGTTGGAGAGCTCTCCTCAACCACTTCTTTTATCTTTTTGTTTGTTTGTTTGTTCTTTCCTACTCATTCATTTAAACTTTATATTTAACTGAATTTAGCAATTTTTTTCTCTTATTATCTCTGTTTTTATTTACTTGTTAGATATAGCTGAAAAGATTTCTCTTTCATGTTCATTATTTTGTTTGCCTATTCGTATATAATACTCTGCTGTTTAGTCACAAGGCCTTTCTATGTAGCACTAGCTTCTCTCATTGCTTCCCCATATTTTTCAAGATCTTTCTAACAGATTTTTCAAGTTTACTTTTGCTGTGAACTTTATAATCACGTCGTATAGCTCCAAATTGAAACCAAATAATACAGTATGGGTTTGTGTTGTATTAAACGTCTATGTTAACTTTAGGAGACGCCCACCACAAAGATGTCTTTGTGCTTATTCAAGGGTAGTTTTGTGTCTTCAAAGACAATTTGAAGTTTACCTCTAACAGCTTTTGTCTATTTCATATCAACTTTACTTTGAGGAAATATGTCCCTATTATGCTGCAGGGTTTTTCTTCCACTATATCTTCTAAGTGATTATAGTATGCACATACGAAGGCTAACTGATTTTTGTTTATTTTACAGTATATTGCTTAGAGATTTGCTTATTTTCTGTGTTAATTTTGTTACTTATTTTCAAGATTTTCCAGGTATTCTGTCATATCTTGTGTCAATAGACATAGTTTTGTTTCTTTTCCAATTCTTATACTTCTAATATTTTATACAGTAGAAAGGGTAGTCAGTATCCTTGCCTTTCTCTTAACTTTAGGAAAATGTATCTAGTGTTTTCCCTCTGAATTAGACACTGGCTTTAGAATTGATAAAGTTGGCATGCACATGGGTGCTTACACACACATATGCGTACACTCACACACAGATCTGTAGAACAAATCTTAGATGTATATCATGCAAAAATTTAAAATGAAATACTATCACATAGACGCCAATAATACATTTAAAATAATGCACCGTGAACAAGTAGATTTTTTAGAAATGCAGGAATAGTCCAGATACAGAAATTTCTATGATATATTTACATTTATGGCTAGAAAAAAAATCATATGATTATCTCTAGATGCTGCTAAAGAGTCCAACAAATTCAATCAAAATTTCAGATTAAAAAACTTTCCATAATATAGGAATTTATGAATACTCTCTTAAAATGATTAATATGTCTAAACCTACAATTCTATTCATACCCATGGAGATAGATGATCAAGATATAAACCTGAGTTTTAAATAGGAAAATATTAGTTTTTAATGGGGAAATGTTATAGACCTTTCCCTGAAGTTAGAGATTACTGTTTGACATTGTGTTAAAGCATTAGATAATACGATCGGACAAAGGTTATGATTTATTTAAATCTAAAAATTTTAAATATGGAAATATGTACAATTACAACTGCTTAACTCATGGACTGGTTGTGGATTGGAACCATCTGAACAAGAGGATATTATGAAACAAAGGGATATTTCTACTACTCGTGGATCTGAGTATTGGCAATTCTGTTTTATCAGCTATTTCAATGTGGAGATGCAGATTTAGATATTATAAGTTTACAAAACTTTGTTTTTATTCATGCACATATTTCTCTCCTTGTTTCAAAAAGGGTTTAGCATGGCTTATTGGAACACATAAAATATCAAGATAAAATTTAAAGTAAATTTAAAAAAAGAAAAATTAGAACTATGCAAGTGAAATGTTATAAGAGATGAAACTAACACATTTATAACTAGAAACACTTGAGTTATTGCAAGTTTGAGATGCAAAGTCATTCCTGGGCAGTTCTTTAAAGTAAAATATATTCTATCTTTCCCCACAACTTGTTAGCATTTAAAATAATAGCAAAGATGTCTCTATGGGGAGGAATGGAGTACAAGTTCATGACACAACCAGAGATGTGCCTGTGCAAAATACTGGTACCAATTCCTAATTTTGGCTCTTAAACAGTGTTCTGGGCCCTGGGTGTTGATATAGCATCTTAGGAATTTTCATATGTAATGTTTTTAATGCTAGTCAGCAAGGTAATGCATAACAACTGTAGCTTCTATATCTATGAGGTTTTATTATCTGCCTCCCACTGAGATTATAAAGAATTTAAGAAAAATTAAACAACAAACACAATCACAACACACAGTAAGACAATTAAAATGCAGATAGGAGAAGCAACCAGAAACTACATAAAGTAGAGGAACACAGACAAATCCACCAGACAAAGCTTACAGGGTTTTGACTGTAATTGATTTTTTTTCTGTTCTGTTCCTTTGTTTGGGTTTTTGAGACAGGGTCTCGCTTTGTCATTTAGACTGGGTTTGAACTCACTGTGTACCTCACTGTTGGCCTCAAAGACACAGTGATCCTCCTGTTTCAGCCTCCTGAGTGCTGCGTTTACAGGTATGTGCCACTGTACCTGGCTTCAACTGATTATTACATTTAGATTTTCATTGATGGTCCACTGAAGCTACAAACGAAACATGATAGAAGTTTTTCTTTGATAAAAAATAGAAACTTGAATTCTTTATGAGGTTTATTTCTGCTATTAAATTCTGAAAGAAATTTATCAAGTAGACCTATCCATGAATAGAAACGGGTCATAATTCTATACCCTTTGCCATCTCCAAAGCTTTGTCAGGAGATTAGCTTTTATCTCACTGGTTCATAGTCCTTTAGTTTGTCCTTCATATGATTTTGTTTTTTATCTAGATTAAGAGCTTTATGAGAATAGGATGTGTCTATTTGTCTTCCTAATGTTACACATTTCCTGATAGAGCAGGCACTAACAAATGTTTATTGAATGAATGATAAATGAGAAGACAAACACTACATTGACTACTCACCTAACTGCATATCTCAGCTGTTACCCAAAGCACTGGACTTGGGGTAGTTACCTAATAGTTCACTTATCTGACAAATATTTATTGAACATCTACTACACACCAGACACTATTTTGAGTCCTAGGATTTGAATTATAAACAAAAGATGAGAAAAATTTCTTCCATCCTAAGGCTTATACTCTATGACAGAGAAAGAAATGATTTCACTGTGTAATATGTTAGATGTCAAGAAATGCTTTGGAGAAGGGAAATAAAGCTGATAAAAAAAAGGGTAGTCTTGGGTTGTGTGAGTAACTGTGTGTGTGTGTGTGTGTTTGACAGAGGGAAAGAGATCGGGAATAGATTCAAGAAGAAAGGCATTACTTGACCATCTTACCTTCTTATGGTGACTTGTGTAAACAGAATTAAAAGACCATAATGATTTAGCTCTAATGATCTCAGGCGTTGAGGTTGAGCATGTCTGATACATAGGAATCAACAAAATCATCTGCATTCGACTCTTTCTGTTGTGCAGAGGAAGTGACACGTATATTCGAAACACGGTAATTTTGGGGAGTGGGTTAAGGAAAGCAGCTGAGAAGACCAGGAAGAAAAGAAACCTTCTTACTCTAGGGACATGCTACCAGCAGCTGCACTGTGACAGTCCTGTTTCACAGGAAGGAACACTAGGATTAATTTTCCACGAGCAGTTGAAGTGTAATTTAGGTGAGCAAAAAGTAATTTCCTGGGCTGGATTTGGGCCAGGGCGTTGGAATTAACACCTCATCTCTTGCAAAAATTACCAGGGGATCTCTAATAATCACAGGAGAGCAAGGCCTTGGATTTACAGCTCCAGCGTAGGCGCAGCCTTCAGAGGACAGCGCCACTTAGCACTCAGAGCAGACACAGTGACAAAGGGCTCCTGAATCCCACTTCCTGATCTGCATGTCCTCTGAGCTCCCAGCAGCACCTGCAGGACTTTTTGGAGCATGCCCTCACCCAGGAACTGCCTGGGCATTGCTCTGCCAATAGTACAGGGTCAGATTAAGGGGTGCTTGAGAGCTTCTGCAGCTCAGAAATGGAAAATATATGAGTCATGAGATTCTTGCTAAGGGGTTTGCTCCTGTTAGGGAGGTAAAGACATCAATATAAGTATTGCATGAATAACAAAGACAGTGAGCAATGAATTAAGAACTCAAGACTGGATTTTCATCTCTGCAAATATCAAACCATTTAAAATCCAACAGATCACTCACCCCTCAGAGCCTCAGTTTGCCCAAATGCACCTAAAATAAAATCCAAATGATTTACCTGACCTAAAATGTTCACTGCCTAATTTACTGTCTAGTGGTCTTTAGCTTTCAAACTTTAGAACCTGTTTTCAATCCTCCTCTTTCTGCAACCCCAGTCATACTGGTCTTATCTCTTTGTTCCACAAATCACCAAACTTATCCGGAAGCAGGTTCTTTGTACTTGATTTTCCCACTACACGGAAGTCTGCTTCTGTAGAATTTAAGGTAGCTAATCTCCTCCTGTCATTCACATATCACTTTGTTAGAGGCTCAAACTCATCACGTTACCCAACAGTGCCCTTTGGCCCATTAGTTTTTTCTTAGAGAGTCCCATTGTATTAATGGAATGACATATATCACTTTCTAAAATTACCTTTTCATGTAATTGTTTATATCTTTAATATGCACCCACAACCCTTCTCCACATCTCACAGGATCGGAGTTGCCATTACAGAGGAGCCTTTTATATGTCTTCACTGGTTTCCTGCCCAGTGCTTAGGACAGTAACTGGCAAACAGCTATTCCTTCATGAACACGAACAAAGAGGAATGGGCCCAGTGATTTCCCTGAACCGTCTGAACTGTGGAGTGGGGAACCACATCTGTAGCAAGGATAAGCCTCGGTTCCAGGCGGTACGGGGAGGTGAGGAATTGTTTTTTGTGTCTTTCTCCGTCTGACCGCACCTACTACCGCTTCTCAATAGCATCTTCCTCCCGCGAGCACTCTTCTCAGTTACATGAATTGAACATAGAGGAAGAGTATGAGGTAAGGATAACTTGAGCCAGGAAGAATTAAACACTCAAAACAGTGCCTGCCTCCCAGCCAGGGTTTATTATCTCCTCCTTCCTACCTATCTACCTATGCTAACCATTAATCTAAACATTAAATAAAATATGGAGTAGTAAGGCTCAATATTATTAATAAAGTTGAAAACTTTAAAAATAATGAGTTTCTAATAGTGAATTTTCCATGACAATACGGTAAAGTGAGGAGCAGACAAACAATGAGTGGGGCTGTGCTCACACCGAAGGGTGGTGGAGCGCTGGGAAGTCGGTGCGTGCTGTAGGACCTCCCATCAAATCTAAGCGAAGAATGCGGCCAGTCAGGGTGACAGGAAGTACGCTACCCCCGGGAAGGCACATGGAGGGAGCAACAGCTGTGCTTTACATGGACCATAGGGAAGAGCTGGTTTAAGGACAAAAGAATCTTTCTAGTCAAGCCACACCTGCTTCATTTCATCAACACGATGTCTGCCACTTTTCCACCGACATCCATTCCTTACTATGCCCTGAGACCACTTCAGATCACAACTACATAGTTAGAAGTGACACTGTAACAAAGAAGCAAGAAACAAGTCCTAAAGTTCAGAACCTCTCAAAGCTGGGATGTTGAGATACAAAAGCTGTCTTAGCCACTTTTTGTGTTGCTGAGACAAAAATACCCGGCACCCAAAATTAACGGAAGAAATGTTTTTTGTAGCTCACAGTTGGTAGAGGTTTCAGTTCCTAGGTAGCAGCTCCAATCAAGGTGTCATGGCAGACGGGCATCACAGAGAGGAAAGAGTCCATGGTAAGCAGAAGACAGCAAAGCAGTGAGCAGCAGTAGGCACAGCAGTTTATATCCCATTCAGGCTGTACAGCCTTAGGTCAGGCAGCACTCACACCTGGGGTGCCTGCCAATTATCCACACACAGAACTGTGCCAAACCAATCAGTGGGCTGATTTAGTAATCGCACACCCTCAATCCCAGCATCACACGCTCTAGACCCAGCCACCTCTGTAAAGTTCTACCTATGAGTATATGGGTCTTTG